>JBBAXF010000034.1:589648-652148 GCA_037837765.1 Delichon dasypus | reverse complement strand
TATGTTATGGTTCATTTCAGTGTATCCCCAATTCTGTAACCCGTTTGTGTTTTCTGTATAATAAGGTGTTTTGTGTCAATCATCCCACCCCTCACCTGACTTGTAACATCCCCTCTGCCCCCCCTCGCTCTGGGGCAGCCTGCCCACCCCTTCCAAGATTGAAAAACCTCAGGGAGAGGGCTTCAGGTGATAGGTAGCCTGGGGGGAATTCCTTTCCTCTGGGGGTGGTTGGTCAGAGGCTTGCGGGTGGGCACACCTTGTTACCCCCTGAATCCCCTGATTTGTTGTCTTGTTGTAACGCCCCCTGAACCCCTCCCCCGCTTATAACGTGGAGGAGGGAGATTCAAATCCTCTTTGCTCTTGGCCTCCAGCCTCTCTGGCCTGAGGTTTGGACCAGCTGCGGACTTCGCGCAGCTGGGCCTGAATAAATATCTTTTAATCTGCAAAGCTGAGAGCCATCCTTTTCTCTTGCTGCTGCCACTGTCACAACACTGTTTAGTCCAGCTGCTGCTGAGAAGCCGATCCGAACTGGGAACATCTGTAGCTGTGCAGACCCGAGCTAGCCGGAGGTCAGTGCCCGCCCGGTGCGGTGACAGAACCAGACACATCTCCCCAAAACAGAGTGAGTATAAAAGTAAACTTTTACTTGAAACCTTTCAGGCACACAGTATGACAAAAATCACACATGATAGAGTAATTCCTTAATTTTTATAAGGTTCATCAAGTAATACATCTGTCATCTATTGTCCAAATAAAAGGTTTGTGTATTAGATTCCAGGGATCCTGACGCACTAGAAGCAGTCCAGAGGTTTCTTTTTCACCACTTTTGTTATGTCTAGTCCAGATTCTGGCTGGGAAAAAAGAACTTCCTTGTAGGTAATTCTCTTCTTGGAATAAGTCTAAACAATATTTTAGGAACGCTTTTATAAGGTCAGCTTAGTGTTACTAAATGTAGGGAATATACAGATAAAGATAAGAAATGCACTAATGTAGTGTTTGGTTTATAATTGTAAAAGTGTTTAAAGTTTGTTCTCACCAGAAGGCCCTATGGGAAAGGCTGGATGGTTGGAAGTTGGTTGAAGGATGAGAGCCAGTCAGGAGTGAGGAGACAGTCAGCTGGAAGTGAGGCTGGAGGGATGCATGGACAGAGTATGAGCAGAAAGGTGATTGGATGGAGGGATGCATGGACAGAGTATGAGCAGAAAGGTGATCGGATGGTGGAACATGTGGACAGAAGCACTGCAGCTGGGCCAGCCAGTGGGTGCCTTCCTTCTGCTGAATTTTGTTAGGTCTCAGTTTAGTTTCAGTTATGTCAGGGGGAAAAGAAAGGTATATAAAGGGTGAGATTTCCATAATAAAGCGATCTCCTTCAGATGCATAAGGGGGTCCATGTGGCTTTGTTCCCCATTGCTACAAATGGCTGGCCCGAATCAGGACCTTTAAGGTGGCACAGGGCGTGCAGACTGCTCCAGCAGCAACTCTCACTGTGTCAAGGAACCGGCCAGGAGGAGTTCGGGAACAGGATCCAAGGGCAAGATCTGGGAGAAGTTCAGGAAAGGAACTCAAGGAATTGAAAGTGCATGCACCTTACCTGGAGGATGAGTAGAGCTGTGAGGGCAAAGATGGGAGGAGGAATATCCCTGGAAAAAAAGCAGGAGCCTGGGCCAGGTACAGCGGCTCGTACATCAGTGAGCTATTAATATGCCTGATGTAATATTAAACACCCTGCTGGGCTGGGTGTCTAATAATGTTATTTTTTTTTTTCCTTAATAGGCCCCTACAATTAAAAGCTTGGCAAGCAGTGGGCCAGAGACTTTAATATCACCAGGGGTGGTGATGCTGAAGCTTGCGGGCCCTTCTCTACATGGGGGACAGTTATGGCAGCAATTAAAAGAACTCACATGAATACTGACCACTGTGCAGATTTGGAAGCTGACTCCGCTGAACCTTCAGCACCACCAGAGCCCTTATATGACCCCCAAATCAACCCATATTTCGAGGAATTTCCCATGAAGTTGCCTAACCCTGAGATTAACCCAAGCCCTGCTGAGCTCAGTTACCCAGATAAAAATCCTTGTTGGCCCCCTTGGTGCAGAGTTCCCATATCGCGAACAGGTGGCAATTCCTCTCCCTGCCCAAAATGATAGTGCAGTAGCCCAGCAATGGCAAAAACCCAGGGAGGCCGCCATGGAGGAGGGTGACCTGGCAGTCGTTACGGTCTGCCCAGTAATACATGCGCCGAACCAACGGCCGACGTACCGAGAGCTGGATTATAAAATAATGAAAGAACTGAGAGCACTACTAAAAGAAACTGGCATATCCTCCCATCATGCCCTAAGCTACCTAGAATCCATCAGCACCTTGTATGTCCTCACGCCCCAAGACTGGAAAAATATAATGAAAATGATTTTAACAGCAACTCAGTTTGCAGTCTGGCTGAGTACCGAAAACGGTGTACAACTAAGGGGAAGCACTGCAGGACAGAAGTCCACTGATCACTGTTGTGCAGCTGACCAGAGAGGGTGCTTTCACAATCCCTACAGCGCAGGCAGGCTACCCGTGTGACGTGTATGATGCCATCGCTCACTTAGCCCTGCAGGCCCTGCATCAACTCCAGGGAATGGGTACTCACTCTAACATGTCTTTTGCTAATATTTTGCAGGGTCCAGCAAAATAATTTGTACAATTCCTTGACATGGTACAAGCTGTGCTCTCTAGACAAGTCGATAATGAAGAGGCCAGAGCTATCCTGCTGCAGCAGCTTGTACTCACAAACGTGAATGAAGATTGGAAAGGGTCACTGCTCACTGTTTGTAACCCACATACTTGTGATATAACAGATGTGGTTAGAGCATGCCAGAATGTGGGTACTGCTGTGTATAATAAATACCAACTCTCTGGCAGCAGCTTTAGCGGCACAGCTCCAGGTTTCAGACACGTGGGCGGGAGCTTGTTTTAAATGTGGCACAAGGAATTATTTTAAAAGACATTGCCCTCTACAAGGGGGCAAAATAAAGATGCCACCTAGAGATTGTCCCCGGTTCAGGAGAGGGAGGCCTTGGATTGCTGACTGCCGCACCTGGTACCCTGACAAAGGGAAGGTTACATAGCCAGGAAACTTCCGATGGGGGGCGGGTCCGCGTGCCCCAGAGAATCAAAGAAATGAGAGACATTTTTGGCAAATGAGCTCCTGCCTGCAACCACGGGCAGTGCAGGGCTGGACCTTGCCTCCAGAGAATCAATAAGTGTTATCACATCTCCAGTACATTTAGTTCCTACTGGAGTGTGGGGACACCTTGGTAATAACACTCATGCCTTGTTAATAGGGCATTCCTCTACTACTAAACCGGGACTTTTTGTACTGCCCAGAGTTATTGATTCAGCTTACAAGGGTGAGATACAGATTATATTATGGGTTCCTGTGCCACCCTGCTTTGTACCTGCAGGTCAGCACATAGCACAGCTTATTCCCTTCTCCAAGAAAACTCCTAATGGCAAGGGTGAACATGACATAAATAATTTTGGAAGCACAGGTCAACAACAGATTTTCTGGACAAGTTCTATTACAACTGCTCAGCCAATTTTACAAACACTCAATGGCCAGGATCTGCATACTATCTACATACCTGAAAGTAAAGATAATCTGGCATGATTGCTGTCAGAGGAACTAACTTTCAAATTGCACTTACAGATTACTCTGGGCAATTATCTATCCATTATCCCTCACATCGCTTATGGATAGAAATGGGTAACCTTCTCTTGTATACAGAGCATTGCTGCAGCATGACCACTGTCAATGGACCAACAGTGTTTAGACACATCCAGCCAAACCAACAAAGCTCCAGTAGTTTGGCAGGGAGGAGACCCTACCCAGTGACATAAAAGAGTAACTTCCTCACAGGCTCATGATATTCTGCTATCTTGTCCCTCCTGCCATGGGGCTGCTCCTGCTCCTTTAGCAGAGGGAACAAACCCCTGAGGTTTAACAACAAATTCAATTTGGCAAACTGATGTTACCCACTTCCCAGAATTTGGTAGTTCAAAATATATCCATGTTTCCATCAACACTTACTCCTGTTTCCTTATGACAACTGCTCACACCAGAGAGAAGGCCTGTGACAGTGTCCAGCACTGGCTCACCTGTTTGCTACTCTAGGCCCTCTGCATACCGTCAAAATGGACAATGGATCTGCCTAGAGCTCAGAGAGAACCCATCACTTTTTTACAGCAATTGGGTGTGTCTCACCATGCAGGTGTTCCACACTCATCTACAGGGCAAGCTTATGTGCCCATAAGATCTTGAAAACCATGCTTGAAAAACAAAACCAAACCAAAACCAAACCAAACCAAACCCAAACCCAAACCCAAACCCAAACCCAAACCCAAACCCAAACAAAAAAAAAAAAAAAAAAAAAAAAAAAAAAAAAAAAAAAAAAAAAAAAAAAAAAAAAAGAGAGAGAGAGAGAATTGGAGTGCCGTCACAATAGAGTAGCTTTATGTGTTCTCGATTTTTAAAATTGTGATGATACAGGACAAACGGCATGTGAGAGGCAGTATTCCTTTGACACAAAACTCATCCAAGACCTCCCATGATGATAAAAGGCTAACTGGAGAATGGAAAGGACCACTGGACTTGTTGACATGGGGTAGAGGTTATGCCTGTGTCTCTACAGGCCACTAAATTAAGTGGGTTCCCTCACAGTGTGTGCGGCCTTTGGTCGCACAACCATGATTCTATGTGTATATAGTTACAATGTTATATGCCTATGTTATGGTTTTTGAAAAGTTGCTATAGTTATTAATGTTAACACTGTTATTAGTATCTTTGGAATTGGTTTTTTCCTAGTAGGGTTTTGTTGATGGTTACTATTGTTAATATTGTTATTAATGTCTTAGAAATTGTTTGGGTTTTTCCTAGTAGGTTTTTGTTGCTAATTGGAAAATGAGGGGGGAGATGTAGGGTTTGGTTTATAACTATAAAAATGTTTAAAGTTTGTTCTCACCAGAAGGCCCTATGAGAAAGGCTGGATGGTTGGAAGTCAGTTGAAGAATGAGAGGCAGTCAGGAGTGAGGAGACAGTCAGCTGGAAGTGAGGCTGGAGGGATGCATAGACAGAGTATGAGCAGAAAGGTGATTGGATGGAGGGATGCATGGACAGAGTATGAGCAGAAAGATGATTGGATGGAGGGATGCGTGGACAGCATATGAACAGAAAGGTGATTGGATGGTGGAACACGTGGACAGCAGCACTGCAGCTGGGCCAGCCAATGGATGCCTTCCTTCTGCTGAATTTTGTTAGGTCTCAGTCTAGTTTCAGTTATGTCAGGGAGAGAAGAAAGGTATATAAAGGGTGAGATTTCCATAATAAAGCTATCTCCTTCAGATGCATAAGGGGGTGGCTTTGTTTCCCATTGCTACGTGCTACAAGCTACAGCCGTGCTTTAACAATCTACAAAGCTACAAATATATGAAAAATATAAAAATATAGAAATCTAAGGCATCAAAATAATGGTCACTGTTCACTCCATATCAACCATGCAGAGGACTTTGTCATAAAGGGTGGTCAGGTTTGTCAAGTACAATTTGTTCTTGGTAGATTCATGCTGGCTTTTCCCAGTCATGTACTTCCTCTGGCTTTTGATAACCCTCAGGAGGACTCATTCCAGAACTTTTCCAGGGTCTGAAGAAAGACTGATGGGCTTAAAATTGACTGGGTCCTTCTTTGAGAGTTTGTTGATTGATGTTTTATTAGTCTTCTTCCAGTCTTCTGGGAAGTCCCCCATCCTCCATGGCTCTAGAAAAAAGCAAAGAAAGAGAATGTTCTCATTCTTGTCAGGTAGAATTCGTAACACCATTGGTGGAAGATCCTACAATCACAGAACAGTTTGGGTTGGAAGGAACCTTAAAAATCATCTTGTTTCACCTTCTTCCCTGGACACCTTCAACAAGAACCTTCCTTCCAACCAGGCCTGGAACCTCTAGGGATGGGACATCAAGTTCCATCAATTTTTAGACATCAAGCTTCAATTGATCTCCATGGCTCTTCAACAGTGTAGACGTTTTTTTCCCCTTTCTCCTTTAAAAATCCAGCCAGCAGAGTCTAGAAGGTTTTCCATTGGCTACAAGAGTTGAAATTAGTACATTCATCTCATATGGAGAAATAATTGGACTTGTCAGTATGTTCTGTTTCAAGAAAAAAGAAAAAAAAAAAAAAACAAAAAAACCATCAAACAGAAACAGGGAAAAAAGGGGAAAAAAGATCCAAAGGGAGAAATTTGAAAGGTTTGAATGGTGAAAACTGGTAGAGCAGGAGTAAATTTATCAACTCAGTAAAGTAACTGCTGAGGTCTCGATGTCCAGGAAAAAAAAGTGCATTTAAAGAAAATATGTTCCTACGCTTTGGGAAAGGAAATGCGTGATGAGTTCAGTGAGAAAATTTGTGTTGAAATGCATTTGAAATCCTTCTATTAATTCTTTTGCTGCTTGTGCATTTGCATAAACATTATCAGGAGAAATTAGAACTCTGCTGGGTGTAAATTAGATATATTGGAATTATGTGGATTTTCAGATATACCCCATCACCCAGAAAAATTATGAGTGTTTGTGATTAAAGGAAATGTGAAGAGTTCTTGCTCATTTAGACTATTAGGATGGGCTGGGGGTGCTAATGAAGTGCAAAATTAAATTCTAACAATTATGTAAATACAAGCACAAATAAAACTAAAGATATTATTGGACTTCCAGGGACAAGATAAACTATTTTGAAACTATCAGAAGATAATAACGTGAAATATTTTTTCAGGTTTGTGTCGTGCTGAGGGTCTATCTTGGCTGGATATTGTTTCATAAAATCCCACAAAAAACCCACAATCAACTTGCTGAGCTTAATGTACATGATAATCTAACAGACAAGTGAAGTTACAAAAGTGGCAGGAAATTATTGGAACATTAGTATAGTCTGATATCTTCATCATCAAAGGTAGGAAAAATTATCATTTGATGATGAGTAGATAGAACTGTATCCTAAAAGAGAGAGTTGATGATTTTAAGACAGAGTCACTACATTTTGCTCCGGTAGTTATGATGAAAAACAGCTGAGTTTTCTTGATAATACACGACATTTTGCAAAAAACAAGAAATGTTTAATATTTCTTCTTTTTCTCAAATGAGCAGACATGTGCTTCCAGAAGTAGAAAATCTTGAAATACAGTTTAAAGTATATTTTTGGTAATATCATCTGAGTGATTCTTTAACGTTTATCTCTATTTGCATTTCAATAGATTGCAAACACTTTTAACGAAGGGAATGATTTTAAGGGGCTAGAGAAAAAGATACAACAGAAATAGAACTATACAGCTTACACTGCATCAGGCAGTGGTGTTAGTTTAAAAAAGACTACTGAGGAAAACTATAGGGTTATCTTAAAACCACCAAATAATAGAAATTTAAAATTAATGGATAGGTTTGATTTCTTTTGTTACTTTAAATCCATAAAGCCTTTTTTTTATTGCTTTCGTATTTAGTTTTTATACTAATAAAGTGAAAAGAATTGAAGTATTCACTTCAGCTAAATATGTTTAGTTTTACTGCAAATTTTTGGAGGGAGGGAACAATCAAATAAAATCTTTGAACCCTTTGTTCAATGAGTCCCTTATCCTTTTTGTTATTACTTGAACTGTAGCAGTGATAGAAGAGCTAAATAATTTTAGCCAGTTGTTCCAAACCCCTAAATTTTCAGCTCTGAGTCTCACTGGCATTTCCAAACTTCAGATTTGATCATTCAAATCAGAAGAAATGCTGTGAAAATATTTTTGTGTGTATTACTGGTATTAAAAAAAATAAACTTTCATATTAGTTTTGGAGGGCTCTCTAAGGGTTGCATATTGCCTCTTGCTTGCCTTTGTATTACTTGTTTCTTTGTATTGGTTTAAACAGTAACAGAGATGGATTTAAATCACTTGAAGTACTTAAAAAATGCTCTTGTGAAAAACTTTTATTTCTTGCAAATCTCAGCTGCCACCCTCTTATGCTGCCTATATAATCTCTTCATTCACTATCTTATAATTCTGGTTTCACACAAATATTTGAGTTACCTTGCAAGCCCTTTAGAAATGTGGCTGAATTTTACTTCAAAAACTACCGACCTCTTGGGTGATTTCATTAGTAAGCATGGCTCCTTACCTAGAACCTGACATGTGCACTGGTTTAATTCTAAACAGACCTTGACACCCAGTTGCAGATTTTCTGTGTATTTGCTGATTCATTTCAATATGTACCTTGTATTTCCCTGAAATTCCTTTTTTTTTTCTTTTTTTCTTTTTTTTTTTTTTTTTCTTTTTTTCCCTTCTTCCACGACCACTTCTGCTCTTAGTGATGATACAAACATTCCAGACTACTGCAGTAGTGATAGTGGTGTTGATGCCTTAGGGTGATACCTAAGTAAATTAGCTGCTAAAGCTAAACTCTTCAGTTTGGTACTTTTTTGTGGCAATGGCTTTCCATTCACCACTGAGCTGGCTTCACTTGCTTTGTGATTTAATTATTCTTCACAGGGTAAATAAAATTTAGAAATGCATAAGGAAGACAAATGCAGTTTTGCAACTGAAGCTACACAAGAACACAATGGCTAGAGAACAATGCAGGGATTTCTGAACTGCAGAAAGCAGTTTAAAAGCTTTTAAAATGTGTAATCTGTAGAAACAACTTTTTGCCTAGAGGATTTGAGTGCTTCTATCTCTTAAGATACAGAACTCTTTAAGCCATAAAAGCCTTCTTACCCTTTCCCATCTGTTTGGAAGGGTCAGTATCAGATATGCAGGGGAGAACTGAAGAAGAAATTATTTTTACCAAATAGAGAACTGCTGGAACAGAAGACCTGTCTTCACATTAGCAGGAGTTTGAACACCTTTCTCTGTGATTTTTTTTTTTTCCTCTTTCTTTAAATCCATAGCTTCCAAGTCTATAGGAACATGACAATTCCTGGAACTAAGGCCAGCACAATTTTGTGTATATTTACTCTTTCACAGATAGGGAGGGAAAAAAAAAAAGGACATCTCAACTAATGTGGTTCTAAACTTACTCATTTGTTTATTCTCCCATAAGTTTCAAAGATAAATTTATGACTGTGCTGGCAACTTGTGCTTTCTTTGTTCAAGGCAGAATACAGAAGGATATTTCAAAGATGCAATTTTTTTTTTTTTCTGCGTGGTATGCCATATAGGTGCATTGAATGTCCAATCACTTGTTTTCCACCTTTTGCGCCTGAATTTGTTCATTCATTTGTAGCTCCTTCTGTGCATTTGAGACAATCTTTAATTTCCATCCCACCAATGATCACTCTTTCCTCAATCCTCTTGAAACTCCTACTCTCCTGCAATTAAAAGAAAAAATCTATTATCTATCTATCTATCTATCTATCTATCTATCTATCTATCTATCTATCTATCTTTCTATCTATCACTCTTTAATTATTTGTTCTTATGCTTTAATCATATGTCCAGGAAATATATACATCTCTATCATTCACAGGCATAATCTCATGCCTGACACATTAAGTAGTGAAATAAATATTTTGAAATAAAACAAATTAGACATGTTCACATTTGAGTTTAATTTCACATATTAATTTCTCCCTATGCAGTTGTGGGTGGGTGGTGTTTTGTTTTTGTTTTTTTTAATGGTCAGCTGTTCTATTTCTGCTTTTGAAATTTAGGACTGATGTAATATATATTTGGAGAGATTCAGGCAGCAAATTAGAATGTAATTTAAGTCCATTTGCCCTAAAAGATGTTGATTTCTTTTTATTTAAATGCTTTGGGGAAATATTTTTATCTAAGATATTTTTCAAAAATCTGATATTTTTTATCACCAAAATTCACCAAGAGAAGTTAGAATTTTACATGTGGAAAGGAAATGCTTTCAGTTGAGACACCCCTGTTCACGTTGATGGTTTTTGTTTTGAACTCACTATTTAAATTGAGGTAATTGAAGGCTTCAGTTTCAATTGTTTCAGGGACTTTTTATTCTTAATTGTTCATTGTCAAGTAATATTTACTCTAAATCAGGATTATATAAGGATAAAAATACTGGCTTTTTACTGAAGAGAAACTCAATTTTTTAGTCAACAATATTTGTTCCTTTATTATAACAAATCTCATCCCTTGTAGGGCATTTATGTTTCAGGTAAGTAGGGCATACAAAAATCTTTGGCTGACAAAAGAAAACACAACTGAGAAGGAAAACACTGCTAATCACAAGTGCAGGTTAAGTAAATCCACCATTATTTTTCTATCAAATAAAAATTACAGCATTATGAAAGATTCACAACTCATTAGCCAACAGCTGCTTTCCTCAGGTGACTCTGGCCTTAGAAGAATCTTGTGTTTAATTGTCTTAGAACCCTGAGACAGCAGCCAAGCCCTGTGAGCAGAGTTGGGAATATGCTTCTGCAGGAAAGATTTCAGAAAGCCTTTTTTTCTTCTCTTTTTCACTCCATCCGGTTGCCTGAATATTTGAACAGGAAAAAAAAAAAAAAAAACAAAAAAACAAAAACAAAAACAAAAACAAACAAAAAAAAACCCAAAACCAAAACAAACAAACAAACAAAAACCAAACCAAACCCAACCAATCAAACAACAACAATCCCCAACATGAAATATCAGCGAATCTATTTGTACATTTATGAAGTAAATGCATCTTCTACAGCAGGCATAACTGTGAAAAAAGTCACTGTGGGCTATCCTGAATAAGAAGAAATATATGGTTGGCATAAGCATATAGAAATCAGTGAAAGAGATAATAGATCTCTTAAGGGCAAGCAAGGATTAATTTTAAAATTTTATTTGCCAGTTTTGTACAGTGTTGTTAGGAAAAGGAAATATGAGATGGCATGAAAATAAACAGATATATTTGGAATGTAATAATAAGCATGCCAGGCTAATGCATTGCTATTCAACACCTTAAGAATTAACTAAAAGTGAATACAGAAAAGCACTTTTAGGAATGAAAAAAAAAGATTTTGCTCTATAAAATAATCTTCTGCTTAGTTTGGAAAGCTAACTGGTGGAAACAGCAACAGAAAGTAAAAATTGCAAAGAAAGTAAGGTTGCCGAAAAGAATGAAAAAAAGTTCAAGATGTATTTCCTTGAATGTCTTACCTTCAATTTTAATTTCTTACAAAGTTATTTAACATTTTAAAAATATGGAATGAGAAAGACTAAAGAGATATTGACAATAATGTAGAGGTAGTTGATTATATAGTTATTTGGTTAGTATTTTCTCACAGAAATAATAGTGATCAATGCTGATATGCAATTTATTTTAAAGGTACTGTTTTAGAAAATGACATGATGTATGGCATATACCTAAAAATGCTATGCTTCTTTGTAAAAGGATCACATTGAAATGGATGCTATAGTGGAGCTATAGCATCCTCTTATTTTCTTTCAAATTATATATTTTCATTATACATAATGAAAATAACTCATTCTGTGTTGTTGTATTGTATTTGAATCTCCTATGTCTGATCTTTCTCTGTCCTTTATATTCTGTTAATTCCTCTTCTATACAGATTTGTCAACACCATTTGCAACTCACTTTTCTGATTTCAGTGCCACTATTCTCTACCAAAAAGTATCCAAAGTTTCATTTTCAAGTTAAGAAGAACTTTTAGGAAAAAATGTCAGATGTCCAATTACTTTCTCCTGAAGAAGGTATAGAAGTCAAGTGTGCATTTTTATTTCCATTGGAAAAGATCTTGAGGTAGTGGCTTTCCAAATGATTGATCTAATCCATTACTGAAACTCTAGCTTTTATTAGTTTTTTACCATAATTTTCTTGTATGATGCCATTGACTTCACTAAGAATTTTATAGGGGATTTAGGTTCCTAACAGCAATATCTGAGTAAATCTGTTACTAGGAAGTAAGGAGTTCAAATGGGCTATAAAAATTTCAGGAAATTTGTGAGATTTTATATTTAAGATGTCAGAAGCAACAGAAAACTAAATTATTAGATGGAAAGTGTCTTGGTTTAGAAAGACGGGTGTCTGCCAGGGAAAGCTGGAGCTTCCCTTGGAACGGAGAATGAAAACCCCCTCCCTGCAAATTATTATAATTTTGCAATTAGGGGCTTTCAGGCAAAGATATGGGAATAGGAGTAAGACTTCTTTAATAGGAATATTACAAATACAAATGTAGTAATACAAAAAGACAAGCAAACAAACAAACAAAAGTCCTAGAAACTCTGACAGTCATAATATGACCTGGCACCCTGTTGGTCAGGGTGTTGGAAGTAGTCCAAGTAAGTCCTCCTGGAGTAACAGATATGGTTCTGTTGGAGTAGAGATGATCCTGTGGAAGCATTAAGTGGTAAGATGTGTCCAGTCTTTCCTCTGGAATCCAGTGGAAAACAGGCTGTCCTGCTGTGCTGAATTTCAGCTTTTATCTAGGTAGAAATCCTTGGCTCCTCCCACTGGGTGGAGCATCTCCCAATGGGGTGATGTAATTTTATCAGTCATGTGGTGAGCCTTAAAATGGTCCATTAACAGCAGATATCCCCTTGGAAGGAGGATGGGTTGTGGAAGAGATAAGGAACTTTGTTCCACCTGGTTTTAACAGCTGGCCCATGAACAGAAGGCACCTGCCCCCACCCCCTGTGAGTTATGAGGAATGGGTTATACAAGAGATTAAGAAAACACCTCCCCAACAGGTTTCAACAAACGGCAAATAGAATACACATTTCTGGTTACATATTGGAACCCAACACATAACGATTGAGCAGTTCGGATTGAAGAAAAGCTGGAGATCCTGCGGTTTAACAGTGCCTTACAGAATGAAGTCCAGAGATTCCCAACACAAAACATTCAAAAGCTGACACCCCTCATGATGAAAGATATTTTCCCAACTGCTTTCAATATTTATTTCTCTACAAGTGCTATGATGAAGGAGAATGATCTGCAAGATTAAAAATGTGTTTGATATGATGGAGAAGGGGTATAGCTATTTTTCTCAATTTTTTAAACCATGACACCAAAAATTATTGAAAAGATGAAACATAGATTTACCTGTAGACTAATGCAATTAATTTCCAGAATCAGGAAACCCCAGAGACTTCAGCTTCAGGGAACAAGAATTTTTATTTTTGTGATATTGAGGACTAATTGCATTCACATGGAGTATATTGTAAAAGTATCTGTCTCACTCGGAATGATCAAAACAGTGATAGTTTATATCAGGTCTATTGCAATTTTTAGACAAATTTATTTAGATTTTTTTTTTAAGAAACAGAGAAGATTAACATACCATAGTATCCAATGTTCAACCCATGCAATATATTTTGGGACCAGAATCTACTTATTCTATATGCACATATGGGGTTTTTTAGCACTTTAGTTAATCATAAACATCTCTGGTATTAATCAGTAGTGACAATGTAGCCATTTAACTTGTGCTGTTCTATGGTTAGGCTAAATAAATTATATGGCTTTCATGAAATGGGACAGAACAATCAAACCTTAAATATTTTTGCTACAAATATACACAGATTCATGAACTAATTCTGATCAGGTCACCACGGCTGCTGTAGCAGGGAATAATTCTGAATTTTAGTCAAGTTCTTTCACATTATTAGACATTAAAATATTCAGAAGTCCTTTTCCCAGACATTAATACTGAAAAATGTGCTTTTCAATATTAGCACAATGAGGAAGGCCAGAAGGCAGTCACAAAATTTTGTCTAAGCCTATGAAAAGTACAAAAAAAAATTTATATATTCTTTATGTATCTAATACAACATCCAGTGAAAGAGCAACTTCCTTTTTCTGTGCAAATACCACTTTGTTTGCTTTCCGTTGACTTTCTTTGCTGGTTAACACGGTTGACTCCTTACAGGAGTATTGTCAATATCAGACTAATAGGAATTTTCTTCAAGATGGTGGATTTGTTCCTGTATGAATATTTTAGAAATAAACCCGTATTAATATAAAAGTTTCTTTGAATTTTCTGACTTAAAATGTAAAAGCCATGAAAATTTAATCTATTGTTAGTTAACTATTTTTTTTAAAAAAATATAACATTATTTAGCAGAAACAAAATATTTTAGAATGAGTAAATTACTTGAAGCTCAATTATGTTTTCAACAACCAGGTACTGAGAAATTGTTGGAGTCCAGGGCATTCCTTTGGCTGCCCTGGAGGGTCAGAGACCTGGACAGGGGGGTCTGGGACCCTGGAACAGAGCCCAGAGGGACATTGGCTTTGATCTCAGTCCATGCGAAAGGCTTCCTGCACTGCGGGAAGGATTGCAAGCCACAAGAGTGTGAAAGATGGTAGTTTAGCTTATCACAGGGTGAGAAAACAGTAGGTTTGGGGTTTTAGTATTGAAGTGAATGGGAGCATGATGGAGGATTTGGGGCGTTGTCTCCTGCTTCTTCTTTCTTCTTCCCTCACTCCACTTTCTGCAGTGACGATGGCACAAAGTAGTTTCAAGACATTGAGTCAACGTAGAGATGACCTTTTTAGTATAAGTGATAGGTATTGGCAAATAATGATAAATAAAAAATACGTAGAAATTAGTGTAAAAGATAATGACAGCCCAGTCCGGGAGGAGTTGCCAGATGCCCGAGCAGCTGCACAGATCTTAGTTGGGCACTGAGAAATTTGTAAGATAAGAAACAATAAACGAAGCGTGCAGCCTTGAAAAATCAGAATCTGAAGACTCTGTTTCTTTCTTGCGTCTGGCTCAGAGCTTTGCAGGAGGCAAAAAGACTCTGAAACCACCTGAATCTCAGAACAAAAACCAAGAACTGGCATCCCTGGGTGGGCCCCTGGAAACAGGCACCGAAAGGGTCACAGTGAACTGTTGTGTTCCTCTGAGGAATGGTTTTTCCCCTCAGAGTCCCCCTGAAACCTGTGCTATGTAGTTCAACCCTTTTTCCCTATCATACCTACTCCTGGCCCTATTGGCTCAGGGCCAATATCTTTCCTTGGCCCAAAACTAGATATACCCCTGTTTCTTCCTGGTTCTCTCTCTCTCTCCTCGGCCTCCTGGAACATCACATTGAGAATAAAGCTTGGACGGAAGCTGGGGGTGAGAGCCACTCTTTTGAAATCTCTATTCTGTCTCTCTGAAATATATTTCCCTAAAACCCCTGAATAACTGAGCTAGCGAGAGCCGGGGGGTGGCTAGAGGGAAGTATATTATCAGTTGGCCCCCAACGTCAGTTTGTTATGAAATATTAATAAGCCCACGCATGAAGAGGGACTCCCTATTTAAGGGGTTAATAATCTCTTTGGGAGGCACAACTACCTGGCCACTATCGGCTGTTTTCGAGCAGCTCAGGGTGCCAGGACAGAGTCGGGAGTTCGCTTTTACTACAAAAGTGAGTCGACTTTTAGACAGAAAACCCTGACTTTGCAACACATGCTGCGGGGTCTGCTAGAAGATCCCTATAGTTTAATAGTGAGAGGGCTTTAGGACCCTGCGCTGCAGTGTGTTGCGTAACGCGGTTAGAGATTTTTTTCTCTGCGGAACGGCTGGAGTTCCGTGTACTGGGGAGAACCACGCGTTTTTGGGGTGGGCTAGCTACGGGAGGGTCCCGGGACAGAAGCCGGCACCGGGACACCCCCCTGCCCGTGTCCCCGCAGTCGGTAAAAGCGGCCTGAGAGGGCCGCCCCGAGCCGCGGCCAGCCTGCCTTGCCTCTTATCTCGGGAGCGAGTGGGACGCGATGCCTTTAGTTTTTCACATCAGGGGTGAAGATTTTTCGAACCGTTTGCCTTTTTAAAACATCAGAAACATGGGCATACGTTTATCGAGAAATCAAAGGGGTGCTTTTAAACAACTTAAAAACATTACAACAGATCTAAAATTTCCTAATAAGCTCTTAATCAAATTTATTTCCTGGCTGTCAGCTGAGATTCCAGACAGTACTCCACAAGATATAAATTTTGGGATGATGTGGGAAAATTAATAACTTTAAAAGTTGAAAATGGGGAAAACAAAATTTCTTCATTTATTCCAATATTCTTACAAGTACGCAAGAAGCTGTTAGAAGCAGAAAACAGCAGCCATGCAAAACATCTCAGCAATGCCCTGTTCCCAAGAAGCAGGGATTCCCTGATTCCATACTGCATTCTGCTCCTCAAACCCACCCATCGTCCTTATACCCTCCTCTCCCACCTGTTTTCCCTCAGCAAGATGCACTTTTTTCCTCTCGGAGCTCTAGCCACGTGGATGAGACCCTGGGGGGCACGCACCACGCGGTCAGCCCTGATGGCGGACGGCATTATATTCCGCCTCCTTCCCATTATCCCTTCTTCCCCCCACTGCCCGCCCCGACCCCATATCTCTCACCCATTCCCCCACCCCACCCTTCTCCCCAGTGCCTCCCCCTCCCTCCCAGCGGCCGTGCGAAGGGGGAGGGGGGAGGGTGCCTTACAACCACTACTCCCAGCACGGATGGGGGATAGATGATGAAGAGCGGCTGCCAGCCCGCAGCGGAGTCGGGGGGGGTGGTCCCCCTGCTGCAAGGGCTAAGGGACAGCCTAGCCTGGGGCCCCAGGGGAGGAGGGAAGAACTGCCTGTTGCTGGATCCCAGGGAGGAGGTGGGACAACACCCTCTGGCTGCCTGGGCAATAGAGAAGCAGCAGGATTTTTAGCAACTCAGAATAACGATCAGCAGGGCATTCCATCTGTGGCTCCTGTAGTATATGCAGGCAAAAGACACGTGCGTAGAGAGTATCTGCCTTTTTCATACCAAGATAAAAAAGAGCTGTGTAAAATGCAGAAACGATTTGGGAGATCCAGTGAAATATTTAAGGGCATGATGAAAGCTACCTTCAATTTAAATGAGATGGTACCCAGTGACATTAAAGATTTATTCAGATGCCTATTTACTCCCTCAGAGTATGACCTATGAGAAGGATTATGGAAAAAAAGCTTTGAAAACAGTATTGCAAGAAATTCAGCGAACTCCTGATGCTCAGGACAGCAATTACAATGACATCACACATGATCATTTGTGCGGTGAAGGTGATTTATCTAGTGCGAATGAGCAAATTCGGTTGTTATCCAAGTCAGTTTTAGATAAGATCTGTAATGCTGCAGAAAAGACTTTTTATCAGATTCCATCACCTGAGATAAAGACCAGTTATGTTAACATTAAACAGTTTCCTTCAGAGAATTTCTTGCAGTTGGTGGACCATCTGAGAAGTCAAGTGGAAAGACAAGTGCAAGACCCAGTGGTGCAGGCAGAATTGATTAAGGAGATGGCTCAGAGGAATGCTAATGAGACCCGTCGTAGAATCATTCTTAGCCTTCCCCTTGACCCATCAGCTAGTCTTGCACAGATGATAGAAGCCTGTACCAAGAGAGCAGAACTTTTCAGTGCACCTGAAAGGAATCTGGGACTGACACACCCAAAGCCTGTGGCAGATGCAGCACCAGGAGCAAGGAGGCAACCGATGTCATCAGACCAGCTGCAGCACATCATCTGCCACCGCTGCAAAAGGCCAGGACACTTTGCCAAGGCCTGCCCAGAAAACCAGACACG
Source organism: Delichon dasypus (assembly GCA_037837765.1). Lineage (NCBI taxonomy): Eukaryota > Metazoa > Chordata > Aves > Passeriformes > Hirundinidae > Delichon > Delichon dasypus. Next base: position 634,601 of record JBBAXF010000034.1, on the reverse strand, counting down.
CAAGTCAAAAAATCAAAAAAACTGAATTCACAGCGCGGCCCAGATTTTATCTCCTTGACGTGCCAAGAAAGAAATTTACAAGGCCATACTGTGACAAATGTCTCTCTCTTAACAAAAAAGGGGGAGGGCAGGTCGCAGGGTGTGGGGGTACAGAAAAATAAAAATGTCAAATGTTCAACTAACAATGTATGGCAGCCGCAAGGCCGATATAGGCTTGTGACTACCAAAGGTTTTCATTTCAGATCTACTGATTGGACAGTAATTACAGTGGACCTGCAGAACATTTCACAGGACATGAAGGTTAACCACATGGAACTGAACAGTGAGTATTTTGTTATTGGGGACACAGCACACACACCCTTGGAGGTTGAGGTAGCTCCCATGACCATTAAGGGAAAGATAACAGGCCTCACGCTGTTGGCACGTTGCATGCACCCACCACTCTACCTGACAGAGGGGCAAGTCCTTGCCCAGGCCATTCCTGTTCCAGCTGAGGTCCTAGTGGATGGAAAATCACCGGAAGTCTACTGGGCAGAGGTGGTGGGGGAGAACAAACCTTCTCTGGCATGTAACTTAGCCCGTGGGTCAGACCGCCTCCATGTGGAGGGGGTGCTCGACTCCGGCGCGGACATTACCGTTACACCTGAGAGCATGTGGCCATCACACTGGAAGTTGCAACCTGCAGGCAAACTTCAGGGCATAGGAGGAATCACAATGGCAAAAATCTCAAAAAACATAGTGCAAATGGAGGGACCTGACGGGAAATTGGCAAATGTCTGTCCATTTGTTGCTGATTATAAGGCTCCCTTATGGGGGAGAGACACCATGTCACAGTGGGGAGTCCAATTGGTCATTCCTAAGACACCCCAGGATTTTTAGAAATAGCCACTGTGGAGCACCCTACCCACAAACTAAAGTGGTTGGACAATAACCCAAGATGGGTAGCACAGTGGCCATTGAGTAAAGAGAAGCTCAAGGCGCTTGAGGAGCTTGTGGAGGAGCAGGTGGCTCAAGGTCACCTAGAAGAGACAACAAGCCCCTGGAATTTCCCAGTCTTTGTAATAAAGAAACCGGGAAAGGACAAGTGGAGGTTGCTCCATGACCTCCGAGAAATAAACAAAATTATAGAGGACATGGGACCACTCCAACCAGGGATGCCTTCTCCAACAATGCTCCCTCGAGACTGGCAATTGGCTGTTTTAGATATCAAAGACTGTTTCTTCCAAATTCCTCTACACCCAGAAGATGCCCCACGGTTTGCATTCTCGGTTCCTACCACTAATCGAGAAGCCCCAATGAAGAGATATCACTGGAAAGTACTTCCCCAAGGTCTGAAATCTAGTCCTTTCATATGCCAACAGTACGTAGCCTCACTACTGTCACCAGTACGTGCCAAGAGAAAGGATGCCATCATCCTTCACTACATGGATGATCTACTCGTGTGTGCCCCCAATGACTCTATACTCCAACACACGCTTGACCTAGTGGTTAAGGTTTTAACCTCTGCTGGATTTCAGTTGCAGGAAGATAAAGTTCAAAGGATGCCACCTTGGAAGTACCTGGGTCTACAAATAGCTGCAAGGACCATTGTTCCACAGAAATTGGAAACTGAGTGTAATCCCAAAACCCTAGCAGATCTCCACTCCTTGTGTGGGTCTTTGAATTGGGTAAGACCTTGGCTAGGCCTCACAAATGAAGATTTAGACCCTCTCTTCAATTTATTGAAGGGGGAGAGGGAGCTGGTTTCTCCCAGGGAACTGACCCCAGAGGCAAGGACAGCAATCAAAAAGGTACAGAAGGTCTTATCAGAGAGGCAGGCTCATCGATGTGAGCCAAACATACCTTTCCAATTCATTGTTCTAGGAAAACTGCCACATTTGCATGGTTTGATTTTTCAATGGATCGAGGGGCAGAGAGATTCACTCTTGATCATAGAGTGGGTCTTCCTCTCTCACCAAAGATCCAAGACCATCACTGAGCCACAAGAGTTGATAGCTCAACTGATTCAGAAGGCAAGGGTGAGATTGTGTGAGCTGGCTGGTTGTGACTTTACATGTATTCACCTTCCGGTCAAACTTTCTAAGGAGGGAAGGAACTCTCCCAAGAGACTGACCAAAGAGATGTTTGAGCATTTGCTCCAGAACAATGCCAGTCTCCAATTGTCTCTGGACAGCTACAGGGGACAAATATCAGTCCATGCCCCGTCTCACAAGTTGCTCAATGAGGAATTCCACCTCATTCCTCATGAGAAGAGGAGTCGGAGACCACTCAAGGCTCTCACAGTGTTCACGGACGCATCCAAGGCTTCCCACAAGTTGGTGATGACTTGGAGAAATCCTCAGACTCAACGTTGGGAAGCTGATGTGGAGTTTGTGGAGGGATCCCTCCAAGTGGCTGAACTAGCTGCAGTGGTAAGAGCCTTTGAGAAGTTCTCAGAACCAATTAATTTGGTAACAGACTCTGCTTACGTGGCGAGGGTAGTGTCCAGAGCAGAGCAGGCTGTGCTCAAAGAAATTGACAATGAGCATCTCTTCAGATTGCTTTCAAAGCTAATTTATTTAATTTCTCATCGAGAACATCCGTTCTGTGTGATGCATGTAAGATCACACACTGATCTGCCAGGTGAAGTTGCAGAGGGGAATCGTCAGGCAGATTCCCTTGCTGCACCTGTTGAAAATGCACGTCTCCCTGATATCCTCCAACAGGCAAAGCTGAGTCACCAACAATACCATCAGAATGTGCCAGGCCTGATCCGTCAGTTCCAGCTAACACAGAGCCAGGCTCGAGCCATTGTGGCCACCTGTCCCAACTGCCAGGTCCAAGCGATGCCATCGATGGGTATGGGAGTTAACCCCGGGGCCTTGGCAGTTGTGAGGTATGGCAGACAGACATCACACACATTCCTAGTTTTGGACACCTCAAATATGTTCATGTAAGCATTGACATACATTCAGGCGCAGTGTATGCCTCTGCCCATGCAGGGGAAAAGACTGAACATGCCAAGAAACACCTAGTGCAAGCTTTTTCAGTGTTGGGGATTCCAAAAGAAATCAAAACTGATAACAGCCCAGCGTACACGTCCAAGGGGTTCCTGGAGTTTGTCCAGCAGTGGGGAGTGGAACATAAAACTGGCATCCCTCACTCCCCCACAGGTCAAGCTGTGGTTGAGCGAGCACATCAGATGCTCAAACAGGTCCTGGCTAGACAGAGTGGTACGACTGTGTGGATGTCTCCACATGAGAAACTCTGCAAAGCCATGTTTACCATCAATTTTCTGAACTGTTCATTTGAAAACATGAGTCCTCCAGTGGTACACCATTTTAACAGTGACAATCAGTTCAAATTGTCTCAGCGTCCACCAGTCATGATTAGGGAAACCAAAAGGTTTCCCAGAAACTTGGGAAACCAAAGGTCCCTATGAGCTCGTGACCTGGGGTCGTGGCTATGCATGTGTGGCCACTCCCTCAGGCCCTCGGTGGATTCCCCAGAAGTGGGTGAAACCTTTTGTCCCTAAAAATCCAGCTCCAGAAGAAGGGGATAAGAGGCAAGTAGCTGTTGCATCCAAAAGAAGACGCCGCCGGATGGAAGAAAAAGAATCTTCCTAGATGTGGACTCCTTCCGGCAGAAACAGAAACTTTTAACATGTTTTAAAAATGTTTGTTTTTCCTTTTAGAGAAAGCCTACTTCACACTCAACCCTGTGATGAACCCCATACAAGTTGTCATCTTGTTGTTGCTGAACAGTCTGGCAGCTGCATAGATCATCCCGGAGCTGCATCAAAATGTCTGGGTGACCCCGGCACAGACACTTCCGCAGGAAAACATATGTTTGTCCACTGCATCAACAGAGAATCCTATGTTCACCTGTCTGGTAGGAATTCCATTATGGGCAGGAATTCCGTCTCGGCTTTTAGGAGGGCCATGTACCATAGGGCGGTTGTCTGTATTGACACCCAACCAAACTTTAATTGGTGAATGGACTCACAGAAACAAATCAGTAAACAAAATTCAAAAGAGAAGTGCTGACCAATTGGATCCAAATTGTAATTCAGAAATTTTTCATTGGGCCAAGTCAAAAAGAGTGGCTGTGTGCCTGTTCCTTCCATGGGTCGCAGCAGCCAAAGCTCTAGGTGAATTGGGCCATCTAAAGTGCTGGGTAGTCAAACAGGCAAATTTAACGTCCACCGCCATCATCTCTCTCCTAGAAGATGAGGAAATTACTAGACAGGCCACTCTCCAGAACCGTGCTGCTATAGATTATCTCTTGTTACTTCATGGACATGAATGCCAGGAATTTGAAGGACTGTGTTGCCTAAACCTGACCTCGAAGGCTCCAAACATCCATGCTGCCCTTCGAAGCATGAACAGCTTGATCAGACAAGTGAAGCAAGAATCTGAGGACTGGATCAAAGAACTGTTCAAAGGCTGGGGACTTACAGGGTGGTGGACTTCTATAGTTATAACAATTTTGTTAATTCTTGTTATTCTTTTCCTTGTAACAATAGCATTCGGGATACTACGCTGTTTGATTTTCAAGGCTACCAATAGTCTCATACCTTCTACCTCAGAAGTCAACCACGTGGAGTTGGCAAACCTAAAGCAGGTTGACTCCCCCACCAATTGTAATTGGTGGGGAAACCCACATTCCGTGTAACCTAATGTTCTTCTTCTTCTTTTGTTCTTAAACAAAAAAGGGGGAGATGTGTTCCTCTGAGGAATGGTTTTTCCCCTCAGAGTCCCCCTGAAACCTGTGCTATGTAGTTCAACCCTTTTTCCCTATCATACCTACTCCTGGCCCTATTGGCTCAGGGCCAATATCTTTCCTTGACCCAAAACTAGATATACCCCTGTTTCTTCCTGGTTCTCTCTCTCTCTCCTCGGCCTCCTGGAACATCACATCGAGAATAAAGCTTGGACAGAAGCTGGGGGTGAGAGCCACTCTTTTGAAATCTCTATTCTGTCTCTGAAATATATTTCCCTAAAACCCCTGAATAACTGAGCTAGCGAGAGCCGGGGGGTGGCTAGAGGGAAGTATATTTTCAGTGAACGCTCTGCAGTGAACATCGCAAGCTCTCAGAAGATCAAAAGCCAGACAGTCAGCTCCAGAGGAGATAAGAAGAACATTTCTGGCCAGAGCAGCTCATCTCAAATTCGTCTCAGACCAACAGATCTCCAAGGGCCCTGGAATCCATCATCCTGGAACCTGCTGCTCAGCGATCAGGACATCTCTGAGGCAAATTTGACAACTGCTGCACCCAAGCCTTAGTGCTTTGGTAAGAACAGTTGGATCTAGATCATGGCGGGGGCCACTTCCCAGGAACAAATCTCTATTTTAGCTGCCCTAAGGGGGGTGGTCTCAACACATGGTGTGGCTCTCAAGGAAAAAGAGCTTCAAGCATTGATGCTCTGGGTCCATTGTAATTACCCTCACTGTGAGGCCCGTGTCCTATTTGAGCCAGGGTTTTGGCAGGAATCAAGTAGGGAGTTGTATGATAGAGCCACAAAGAAGGACAAAATAGCTGCTAAGCTGCTGTCCGCAGTCAGAATTATGTAAGAAGCTATATGGGAAAATACCGGTGCAGGTCCCAGGATTGGGCAGCTGCCAAGCGGCAGGGGGGAGGATTGGAGTGCTTTATCTGTCGGACAGTCAAAGGGAGGGGACAGACACCTACTTTCCCCAGGTTTAATACCTCCTCCGGGAGATGGAGGAGGGGGGAGCCCTCAGCTCTCCCAGGGTTCGCCACAAAAAAGTTCATCAAAAGCCCCAAAAGCCGATCAAATGCCAGTCCCAGGAAAGAAGAAACTCCTAATCCATCCTAGTGACCAGGAGGAGCTGGACATGCTTTATTTCGAAGCCGCTCCCAAGGGCACATCACACTTATCCCAAGAGGGGAGGGAGACAGGTCCGACACAGAGTCCACCTCAGAGTCCCTTCAGCCCCCCACAGTCACCACACAGCAGCGCCCCACCGCTCCTTTCCCTTACTGTGCAGGAACAGTTCGGGCAGGGGGAGCGGGGGGAGGGCGGGGGGAGCACCGGGAGAACAGCAGGTCCCGACCGAGTCGGTAGTGGAGGGTGGGACCATGGCGCGTGGGCACGGGGACGATCCCAACCTATCTCGCCGGGGCACGGAATGTGGTCGAGGGCGGTCAGGAAGCGCGTCGGGTCGGGAGGGGGTGGATCGCGAGGGAGAACAGTTTGCGGACAAGCGGCGCGGGTTCGCAGGCCGTGGGACCGAGACATTGGGGGAGGCGGGACCCGTACCGGCAGTTTGGTGCATGCCGATGACGCAAGCTATGGGAAGGAGCACAGTTCAAGATACATCCGCGTCGCGGGGTGCAGGGGGGAGGTTGGGCCGGGCGCCAAGCAGGGTACTGCAAACCCCTGAAACACCAGCGGCGGGTCCAGGTGCAGGCGTGGAAGGGGCGGGACAAGGCCCAAAGCACGGTCCTGCTCTGGGCAGGGCAAATTCTGATGACGAGGGAGAAAAGGCGGCCTCTGGGTGTGAGAGGGTAGGGGACACTTTGCCAGGCACCACCGGGGCCGGGACAGGTAGGGGTGGGACAGGCAGAGGCGGAACAGGCGGGGACGGGGTGTAGCCAAGGCGGAGAGTTTCTCCAGGGTGTCACCCCCACGCGGCAAACGTCACGGAGCTCGACTCTGCCCCCCAGCGGCGCACTGGTTATGGTATCACCTACTCGCGGCGATTCAAACACAGCTGTTGCGTTTCTGCAGATGGGTGCACGTCCAAAATCATACCAGGTTTTACAAATGCACCCAGAAATTAAAGGCTTTTTGCAAACTCGACATACTTCATCAGGGGCAGTGGAAGAAATATCAGATCCATATAGTACCGTGAACCAGCAGATGCCAGATGTCGACATGTCATCGTCACCTAGGAGCGGGACTTTGAAACCACAACAATCATAACGAGCCTTCCAGCAGTGAGACAACCACTTTGCACCGCTTTTTGTCAGTTTCATATAAAAAATCAACTTCTTCAGAACAATTCAAACAAAAGCCGAGAGAAACTTTGTTGACGGTGAGGGACAATGAAGCTGCACAAGAAGAACAAGACATGTCAATCACTGATGACGACATCATCCACATTACTGCTTCGGAGGGCATTCCTATCCGGACAACAAAAACATTTGAGTTTCCACGTCAAGCATCATCATTTTTGTTATCTAAGGACTTTATGAGGCAGTTTTTCCGGCAATTCAGTGAAGCAGCTTCAGAATTCCAACAGGACTCAACATCTTCTTTCTCTCAACTTTTTCTTCCAAGTAAAGGTGTTACAGAGAAATTGTGTGATGCCCAGCAATCCCTGCTCTTCAAAAAAAGGAAAAGGAAATGAAATAGGATGAGGTAAAGCCTCAAAAACAGGTAGATCCTGGAAAGGATGAAGCAGCAGTGAAGCTGCAAACACAGCAATCAATTCCGGTGTCAGACAAGACACAGATTCCTGGTGCATGGGTATTTCATACAACAGATTGGACTGAAATAAGAAAGAAAGCATTGAAAGGGGAGACACTTCCGATGGGTTCAAGAAGTGTGGCAATGCCAGTGACTTATGCACAGGATGCAAACCCAAGGTGGGAGCAATTGGATCATGAAGTTGTCAAAGATCTGATGAAAGCCATTTGTGATAATGGATTGGGGTCTCCGTACTTCAAACAACTTTTAAAAGGGACATTTAATAGATATGATTTAACACCATTTGACCTCACATCCCATGCTTCAATGATCCTCACCGACTCACAGTTCATCATCTGGGAGGCAAAATGGAGAAGAGCTCTTAATGAGCTCAGGGACAAATATCAGGGAGGAGCAAATGCAGGCTTCACCGTTGCACAATTGGCCGATGATCCACCACTTGACAATCCAGCACGTCAAGCCAGACTCTTTCCTCGAGAAGTGTTGACAGGCATCAAGAATGCAGCCAGAAAGGCAATGGTGCAAGTTCTACCGATGGGAGTTACAGAAAGTAGTTACACAGACATAAAGCAAGGTCCTTCAGAATCTTTCACCTCATCCATCGATCGTCTCACGCAAGCAGTGGACAGACAAGTCAGTGATGATGGGGTGAAACCACATTTGATTCGGTATCTTGCATTTGCAAATGCCAATCCAGAATGCAAACATGTCATCAGTGCGATGCCTGGCCAGCCCTCTAAGGCAGAAATTCAAGAGGCATGCAGCAAGGTGGGAACACTGCAGCATGTTGCAACTCTTTTGGCAGATCAGGTAGAGAAAGCTGTCAAAGATGCATTTGCAAATTTTCAACAAAGACAGTGCTACAAATGTGGCAAACAAGTGCACTTCAAAAAGGACTGTCCAGAACTTGCAGAGATTGCAGGCTCACTGGATGTTTGTCCAAGGTGCAGTATTCATACTTGCTGTACATAAGAACATTGTTTTAACACAGAAAACTTAAGTACGCTGTTTCTCACATCAGGGCACACTCATCTCTTCTAGGATTTTTTAGTAGAAGGTAATGCACATGCAGACGAATTGACCTGACAATTTCAAGGACTTTACTGAACATTTTTGAACAGGCAAAATTGAGTCATGCATTCTTCCATCAGAATGCTCAAGCACTAATGGAAACTTTTCACATTTCCAAAAGTCAGGCAAAGGAAATCATTAGTGCTTGCCCAGATTGTCAACTTGTACAACCTCCTGCTTCCATGGGAGCAGTCAATCCAAAAGGATTGCACAGTTTGCAGTTATGGCAAACTGATGTCACAAAATATCCATCCTTTGGGAAACTCAAAAATGTTCATGTTTCAGTTGACACATTTTCAGGTGCAGCCTTCGCATCATTGCACACAGGTGAGACAGCACAACACGCTTGTCGACATTTCTTGCAGACATTTACATCATTAGGCGTGCCACAAGAAATCAAAACAGATAACGGACCAACATATATAGGGAAAGTGCTTGACAAATTCCTGAAGAGGTGGGGTGTCCATCATACCTTTGGTATCCCACACTCTCTGACAGGCCGAGCAATCATTGAAAGGACACATCACGCACTGAAATCCCTTTTGGACAGACAAAAAAGAGGAGAAACAGATGCAACACCGTACATGCACTTGAATAAAGCCTTGTATGTGTCGAATTTTCTAAATGGCTCTTTTGCAGAGGCAACTCCACCAATTGCCAGACACTTTTCAAACAGCACAAGAGTGAAGCTAAAGGAAAATCCTTTGCTTTTGGTCAGAAACCCAGAAACAGGGCAGATTGAAGGGCCATTCAAATTAATAACTTGGGGCCAGAGATATGCTTGTGTCTCCATAGCGGTCAGACCAAAGTGAGTGATGGTGAGGCACGTGAAACCGTACCAAGTCCAGACGCAAGCAGACGTGGACCCCAAGACCGGTGGGCATGCAGACGTGAGCCGGTGCCAAGACAGCAGACGTACCTTTGTTCTACGTGCAAAAGAGACGCTGGGACTTGAGTTTTCTTTGGGGCTTGGATGGTGTTGCATTTTTAGGGATTCCCATGGGAAAAGGGCCATTGAAAATGAAAGAACTATCCTTGTCCCTCATTCTCTCCTTGGTTGTCTTGAGCAATGCGGCAGCTTTGCCCCTGGCCCAACAAAAAGAGAATGTTTGGGAAACTCTAGCCAATGCATCAGGTTTGGATACCATCCACTCTCATTCACACTCAAAGCCAGGGAAACCCTTTTCAACATGTTTAGTGGGGCTGCCAGTGAGCAAAAGGCCAGTTCCAGAGAACATCCCTCCAGTGATTTTAAAGTCCATTGTAAACCAGTGGACAGATGGGATGTTTGGACAAAGTTCCTTCCTGTGGCACCTTTTGAACCTCCGGGATTGGAAATCCTTTTAATCGGTCCAAATGCAATTTTGTGTGAAATTTGGCCTTTCTGGAGTGGCACAAAACAAAACAATAGACATCACTCTATACCTCAATTTTTACAGAAAATTATCATTTTGGTGTAATTACACTAAGATGCTGGACAAGCCATCCAACCATGTTCCCGCACAAGTGCCGAGAGGAATCTTTTTCATCTGTAAAGACAGAATTCGGCCCGCAATCCCCGCAAAGGTCAAAGGTGGTCCATGCAGCATTGGAATGCTTTCATTGCTAACACCCGACATGACACTGCTGAGAGAACAAAAATATAGAGGGAAAAGATCTATCAAGATGTATGATCCAAAAGATCTATCAAGATGTATGATCCAAATTGTGATCCAAAAGATTTATCAAGATGTATGATCCAAAATGTGTTCACACATGAAACAAGGCTTGGAGAATTGCGGTTGCACTTTTTTTACCACAGGCAGCATCAGGAGTACCTTTGACACAATTGGATCGGGTGGGTTGTTGGCTGAGTAAACATGCCCGAGCCACCTCTCTTGCACTGAGTGACATGTTAATGGATGTTGACAGTGTAAGACGAGTGAGTCTCCAAAACAGAGCAGCAATAAATTATCTATTGCTGACACACAGGCAGGGGTGTGAGGAATTTGAGGGAATGTGCTGCATGAATTTGTCAGATCATTCCAAATCCATTCATGAGAACATCAAGCAATTGCAGGAGAGTGTGAACAAACTTGGAGAAATAACTGGGTCATGGATGGATGGTGTGATCAATTTGTTTGACCTTTCACCATTGTGGAAGGGATTTTTAAAAACATTTATGTACATTTTAGTAGGACTTGTAATTCTTCTCCTGATCTTGCCATGTTTGCTTCAATGCATACAACAAGCCATGGACAAAGAGGTGTTTTTAGTTCAAACAGGAGGGGGAGATGTTGGAGTCCAGGGCATTCCTTTGGCTGCCCTGGAGGGTCAGAGACCTGGACAGGGGGGTCTGGGACCCTGGAACAGAGCCCAGAGGGACATTGGCTTTGATCCCAGTCCATGGGAAAGGCTTCCTGCACTGCGGGAAGGATTGCAAGCCACAAGAGTGTGAAAGATGGTAGTTTAGCTTATCACAGGGTGAGAAGACAGTAGGTTTGGGGTTTTAGTATTGAAGTGAATGGGAGCGTGATGGAGGATTTGGGGCGTTGTCTCCTGCTTCTTCTTTCTTCTTCCCTCACTCCACTTTCTGCAGTGACGATGGCACAAAGTAGTTTCAAGACATTGGGTCAACGTAGAGATGACCTTTTTAGTGTAAGTGATAGGTATTGGCAAATAATGATAAATAAAAAATACGTAGCAATTAGTGTAAAAGATAATGACAGCCCAGTCCGGGAGGAGTTGCCAGATGCCCGAGCAGCTGCACAGATCTTAGTTGGGCACTGAGAAATTTGTAAGATAAGAAACAATAAACGAAGTGTGCAGCCTTGAAAAATCAGAATCTGAAGACTCTGTCTCTTTCTTGCGTCTGGCTCAGAGCTTTGCAGGAGGCAAAAAGACTCTGAAACCACCTGAATCCCAGAACAAAAACTGAGAAGAAACCACGAGAAAGATTTGAGACTTTTAACTGTGGGAAGGTGCATGCAGAAAGTAAAATAAACAGCATTCCTTCTCATTACACTGGAAAATGAAAGGAGGGTAGTGAATGAACTGACTATTCTATCAGAGAAGGGATTTTTTAAAGTTATGTTTTTAATGTTACCCTCAATCTCAATTTTTGTGTTCAAGTTCAATGGATAAGTAAAAGGGAACCAAAAAAAAAAGGAAATATTCAATTTAAGGAGTTTTTTCAAAAAATATAAGAGATGTAGTATCCCAATTCCAATATGTATTTCTGGTATGATTTCTGGAACATCTTGTGTTCTGCTTTAAATAGTTGAATTTATATTTGCTCAAACTTTTTACTTTTAATTTTGTTGGAGACCAATTTTACTCTGGGTTTTTTTTTTGTTTTTTTTTTTCTTCTCTTTGCAAAGCAAGAACTAGACAGCTAGACATTCAAAATCACTAAAACTAGAGAAAAACATATAAACATCAAAACTTACATTTAAAAATGCACTGCATGCCTATTTTTCTCTCCCATCTTGACTGAAATTCTTGGTACAGAAAAGAGACTTTACTCTGCTCCAAATGAAGATGAATTGGGGTGGGGGGGTGGGGGGGTGTTTGTTTTGTTTTTTGGGGGGATTTTTTGGGGTTTTTTTTGGTGTGTGTGGGCAAAGGGGTTTATTATTATTTGCTGATTTATATTTTGTACTCACAGAGAAAAGGATATGCTTTTGAACAAAGATTGTTATTAATTTAAATATATGAAAATTAGAACTTGTCATAAAAGGAAAATCAAAAATATCCTTTCTTTTTCAATGTTTTTGTGTATAAACAGAATTTCCTGTCTTATTCTTCTTTATTCTGTCTCATATGTTTTATATACCACATATTTTCACTAAACATTAGTTCAGTCTGGAGGGGTGTAGCAATGTGTTTTGTATGTACAATTGTAGTAGCAAAGTCAGCCTGCAGAAATGTCTTTCCATTTCCTGTCTACCCCCTTTATCCAGCATCCTCATCTTCAACTGATGCTGAAAAAGAATGCTGAGCATTGCTGGGTTCTGATCAGCTTTAATTTCTTGTGGCTCATTTAATATGAAGTTTTCCATAACTTCAGCTTATTAGGAACATAGAACAACATTCCCCCCGCCCCTTTTCGATGTACATAAAGCTAAATTGCTCTAAAACTTTGCAAGTGTTCATAGTTGCAAAGAGATTATAACTTGCTTAGATTATCCTAAGCCTTTAGTTGGGAACTGAGGCATTCTATACATACATTCATAATTCTTCCTTAGCATTACTTAGGAGTGATACATTGATAAAAATCTTTGGGGCTACTCATGTGGAAATCATACTCTACATAATGTCTTTGTCAAAATTTGTAAGTTTATCTTGTAGGAAATGAGAGAGATGCGATTCATGTACTGGTTTTGATTTCACTTTGTATTTATAGGAAAAAAATCATATTTTCTGTAATTCTTACCATCAGTATTGTCACTCCCATATTTTCCTTTTAAACTTCTGAACACAGGTTTAAGTACAGCAGCAAGTTTCCTGCCAAACATCTTGTTGTGGTTGTGGGTAAAATGATGACATGCAATTTGCTGGTTTATTATTAAGCTGTTTTCTTGTATAGCTTAATAATTGCACATGAGGCTTTTGATTTGTATGGAAATTCCATTTCAATTAAATAACTAGTAAGCCTTGAAAAAAAAGGAAAAAGAAAAAACAAAGTGTCAATGGTTATGAAAAAGCTGGTTTACTTTTTTTATTTGTTCCTTTTCAGAATAACCTTTTCGACATCTCATGCTATTTCAGTCAACGGATTCTGGTCAAAATTCAAAATACTTTGTGGCTATTAAGATACCTGTTACATTTTAAATGGTCTTTCTAGTTGTGCTGTATGAATCTTTATTCAGACATTTCCATTTGCTCTATGTAGTTTGGATATAGTTGATATTTGTAAAAAAAGCACTTGGTATTCCCCAAGTTAAAGTGAGTGAGATCCTGGTATTTCATTGTAGCTGGAAATGAACTGGAAGTAAACGTTGAACAACTCCAAATCATTAAGTCCCACTGCTCTGAGCTGCTGGTGAAGGACCATTACTGGCCAAAAATATACATTCAGCATCGTCAGCAAACACAGACTGTGAAAAAAATGCTGTTTGGTTTCAGTTTCAGCATTCAGAAAAGGGTGAAACTGTTCTCTAAGATATCCTTGTGTGAGGTGAATTCTGGGAGTTTGGCTATGGAAAAATGTTCTTTAGACTGTCTTCTTTCAGAGAGTCAGCAAGTACTGTGCCTTTCCAGCTCATGACTTTAAAAGGCACAAGTTAATGTTGCAGCAACCGTCCCTGCGAGGCTGATACAGTCCATTAAAATTGAGGGCACTTGGTCACTTTGTAGAATTACTTCAGAAATAAGCTGTAACTTTTGAGCAGCCTCTCTGAGGAACTGAATGCAAGTGTAGGTCTTTAAATGGTCTCAGGTAGAATGTGTGTGTGTGAGTGGCAGGAAATGACATTTTTTCATTTGCTTTGGGTTTGGTTTTTATTTTCACCTGAATGATGCTAGGAATATCATTATATTTCTTAGAGTTTCAGGTGATGAGTTCAATGTTTATTGTGTTTGAAATGTGTTTTCCAAGTAAAAGACATTATCTTCCTTGTATTTTGAGATTCTTTGCTTGTGAATCTGCCTCTTGTATTAACAGAGCAAGCTGCAGTGGTGTGACCTGCCACAGATACTGATTTATTTCAAAGGCCCTATCTCTTTCAAAAGGAGCAAAAAGAAATAATGAAAAAAGATATCCTTATTGTCTTTTATTAGAATTTCAGGTCTTATTTTAATTTAATGTGCTTACTCTACATAATTTGAAGTAAAAACAATTGAAATTATTCACATTTTCCCTGTGGCATATAGCCAGCTATATTGCTTTGAAGAGATGTTGACCTAACCTTCAGAATACCACAGTATCTCTAATAAAATATATGTAATTAATTAAATTTTCCTGAGTTGTTTATTTAGGGGTCGATTGTGATTTTTTTTCTCTTTAAGAAAATTCTGAAGTATACACATTGGTCATAATATCGTAGAAATTATCGGGTTGTTGGACAAAAGTGTGGGACAGACTAAAGCCATCAGGGAACCTAAAAATAATGGAATAATAATGATTAAAAAAAGCGCCTAAGATTAGCCAGCAATAAAAGGCACATTATATATACATCTAGTACATTGCACATAATAAATATCATTCAGCACATCAAAACCCTTTTTGTACTTGTGTTTTTTTTCCTGCAGTTATTTATTTGAACATATATATATATATTTATCTCATTTGTGAAGATAAATAACTGCAAAATGCCAGAACAATGGCAGCAGATTAGAAAATCCTGTTATTCAGCACAGCCAGCACATGAGGACTGCAGCCTTCATCCACCTTCTTAATTGCTTGCTGCAGCTGGGCTTCCAGCTTTATTTTTCTGATGTTGACATTCACCCAGTGGAAGTATTCAGAAGTCAACAAATTAATTTACAATTGCTTTGAACATCTACAAATGAATTGTTGAATATTATATTAAATAAAAGGCTGAAAGTCACTTTTTTCCCAATCCTCAGATATTAAAAAAAAAAAAAAAAAAAAAAAAAAAAAAAAAAAAAAAAAGTGGCCATGGTCTCCCAGAAACTTTTTTGCCTCCAGAGATGAGACAAAAACTAACTTTAGTGAACCTTTGGTGAACTTTCTTAGATAATCTGTGTGCTTTTCAGACTTGGTGGTAGTGGTAGGTTATTTTACTGAAATAATTCAATATAATTCAGGATCACTCAGATATATTCCACATAGACTTAGACTGTGCCTGGGGAGGCTCATATTGGACACCAGGAGGAATTTCTCCATGGAAAGGGTGGTCAGGGGCTGCCCAGGGAGGTTTGGAGTCCCCATCCTTGGAGGTGTTCAAGGAAAACCTGGATGGGGCACTCAGTGCTCTGGGCTGGGGAGAAGGTGTGGATAGTCCCAGAGGTCTTTTCCAACATAACCCAGAATTAATAAAAATTGGGAATGAGCAATTCCCTTTCCAACCCCTTCCCTCATCCAATAAGTTTGTAAGTGAGAGTGCCAGAGGGAGAGTTTCTAATCTGATGATAGCTTAAAATTGCAAAAGCAATTTTAAATTTGGGTTATTTAACCAGAATTTAAATGTAAGGAAGAACAGATTTCTATTGCTTGGTCATGAAAAAAGCAGAAAAGCCTGGAGGCAAGCAGCTTGGGTAAACAGACAAGCATATGAAAAATGTTCTTTATCCCACTTTAGCTGATAGACTTTGCAATTCCTCTCTGATCACAAGATTAAATCAGATGGATGGAGAAGCAGTGGTATAAACAGAGCCTTTTCTGCAGTAATATTTTAAATGTTATTCACTATATATATATCCATCCTTAAAAGTAACTCCCAATTTATGGGAAGTCAAAACACTTCCTAAGGAATGACAGAGAAGTTGTAAAAGAAAGTGCGTCTCTGTGACAGGAGGTCGACATGTAATGATAAACATCAAGACAATTGACAATAAACATATCAAAACAAAGTTGTATTTTGAAAATTGCTGAAAAAAAGGTATATAAAGAAGCCATTAAGGTTTTAAAAATTAGGAGGTATAAAGAAGTTTCCAAACCCTTTTAGTTCTAGTTATGACTTTAACTTCATCCCTTACAGGTTTTATCATTATTTCCTCAAAGCACTTTTACCACATAGAAAATAAGGAAATGGCCACCATACTAACATTTTGGGGAAAAAAAAAAAAAAAAAAAAGGCTTAGGATCTATGGAATTCACTAAAAGTCAACAGACTAAAGCCCTTAGAGGATAAAGTGAAAAAAAAGTGTCCCTTCAGAAACATTTGAATTACTCCTGTGTTTATTCTCCAACTAGTTTCTTTTCTAGGTTTGGGAAAATGCTTATTTTTTCTTTTCATCTGTTTTGTTTTGTGGGTGTTTTTTGTTTTTTTTTTTTTTTTTCTGTGTTCCAGTGGACATAAAGCTGCAGGCTAGTTGTTTGCTTAACTCTCACTTTTTTTTTTTTTTTTTTTCCTTTTTTGAGAGAAAAAGTAGAAAGCTCCATTGCTGCCTTGCACTCTTACTGCTGTTAATGGGAACCTTACACTCAATTACCACCATCTTCACAGAATGTTTAATTAACCAAAATAATGTGAAAAAAAAATGTATTTAACAGCTAGATTGGGTGGAATCATAGTATTAAGCACAGTGAGATATCTCCATATCACCCTAGAATGAACTAGATCCCAAATAATGAGAGGAGGGGAAAATGATGCTTGAAGGAAGCTTGTACCAGAAATAAATATTGCATTATTATTCCCATCACTGGAAATAACTACGATAATGCATTCACTATTGATCTTTCTTAGTGGGATTCCAGCTGTGACTCAGTGTGTCTGTGTCTCAGTGAGTTACAAGAGGTGTCAGTGCCTGCCCATTTAGTCTTGCAGTATTTTGTATACTCCATCTGCTTCACAGTAGTGACTGCCTGTGGTCTGCCTTCACATGGGATAGCAGTGTAGCAACCCTAAAAACCAATATTTTTAAGTGCATACTAGTAAGCTTTGAATTTCAGAAAAAGAAAAAAAGTCACAAAGATGAAATAAAAAAAAAAAAAGAAAAATAAGCATATTGAGAAAATAATTTTGAAAGTCAAGCAAAAACATTAATTGTAATATCTAGGATTTTTTTTTTTATGATTTCTGAATTATTTTTCATTGTATGTGACCATGTGGGTTTTCCGTCTTCCAGATTCTTGGTTGCTTAAGTAGAATTTTCATTGGAAATGTGGTAGGGTTTTTTTTTTTTTTTTTTTTTTTTTTTTTTTTTTTTTTTGTTTGTTTGTTTTTTGGGGGGGGGTGGGTTTTTTTTTTTTTTTTTTTTGCTTTTTTGCTTTTTTTTGTGGAGGGTTGTGTCAAAATTATGTTTTCACAACATAGTGATCTGATTTTTTTTTCTTTTTTTGTCTTTTTCCTTGTTTCTTTGTTTTTTTCACAGATAATTCACCAATTATTTTCCCACTCATAACAGATATATCTTTTAATTTTCCTTATTTACAAGTATTGTAAATTTAAAAACTAGCAGATATCTCTTCTAAATATATACATAGTACTTGTAACCATGCCACTTTATAGTAATACCTTCATATATTAATACATTAATACAGAAAATAAGTCTGAATATCCACAAAAGAAGTCTTACAACGTATTTTGCTAAAAAAAAAAAAAAAAAAAAAAAAAGAGAGAGTAAAAATATGACTTTGTGGAAACAGTATTTAAAGGTTTGGGGGGGTTATTGGCTTATAAATTAGTCAATTTTTGAGCATATAAAAATTATGTGCTGTCAGAGCTGGAGTGACTGAATGATTGAATAAAATTTCTATTAAGAAAATGAGAGTGCACCACAGCATTCAGTAGCTGCTTTAATGGAATTTGAAAAGAGTGAAAAATTCCAGAACTGATGTGGAACAGAAGCAAACACTTTTTCTATTTGTTCAGTCTAGTACTTCTCATGGTTTCTAGGACCTGAGGGTGGCTGCAGTTACAAGACCCAGAAAGGGTTGGATAGTAACTGATCAGTAAAACCAGACAAGAGATTTTTTTTTTTTTTTTAAATAGTGGAAAATAAGACACTTCTGAAAAAATATTCTATAAGAACAGCAATATACCCCAGTTTTGTAAGCATTTGATTTTTTTTTAATTAAAATACTTTGATTAAAAGATGGTGGCAATTCATTAATTTCTTCTTTTTATAAGAGTCAAAAGCTACTTCTGAAAACAGTCACCTTTGCACATTATGTACCTAAATAAGGGTGTTGTTAAAAAGAGGAATGAGATTCATAAAAACAGACAAAATCCAGTTAATTATAAGAAAAAAAAAAAACACCAAAAAAAAACCCTGTTAAGAGGTGCTAAGTTTCTCTGGGTAGGGAATTTGTTCACATCTTTTAAGACTAATTTCAATTTGACACTATAGAAATGTAGACACAGTAGTCTCAGGTAATTTACATTCTATCTTCTAACAAAGTTAAGTATAATCCTTAAAGTGGGATAATTTCTTTGCTGAACTGCAGATAAGGCTGAAAAAATGAAAAAAGAGCAGTACAGGTGAAAGCACACTACACACAGAAATAAATTAACTAGCATATCTAATTAATGTAGTGCACTAATAGAAAATTGAATGCCTGATACTGAAAATTTTAATCTGCCTTGTTTCTCAGTACATTATTAATCCAAGGTAACATTAAATTTCCTCTGTAAATATTTCTGTGTAAAGTTAGTGAAGTTAAACCCAAAATTCTGCATTGTAATGTGAAAAATAAAACTTGTAGATGCAATAATAATCTCAGTAAAGTTGCGAATGCTGACACTTTGTGCCTTTAATGTTAAAATATGTAAACCTACCCACATAATACACCAGCCTTTGACATGATAAAGGAATATGGCATTACTGAATTAATAATCACAATAATTGCTATATACAACTGTGGGAGCATTGATATTGAATTAATTTAGCAGAGATTAATGTAGACATGGCAATCTGAGTATTTACATATCATTAAAGCTTGGTGTCTTAAAGACTCAAGGGCATTTTTTCCCCAAAAAGTCTTTGGTTTACTGTTTTCAGTAGCATTTATCATCAAAGTTGGACAAGAGTTGCCGCTTCAGTAACAATTTCAGGTGTTCAAATCTCATGGAGAAAAATCCAGGCTTAAGGAATCTTAGAAGTAACACCAAACTACTGATTCTGAAATTCAATGAAATGGAAATTAAGTCTTTTATATGTGTACCTTCATTGGGGGATCTTTAAATTGAGAAATTATACCATTATTTTCATCCTTAAATGATCCCACATACTGGATAGAGACAGAAAGGTCTACAGGAAATAGAAATTTAATGTAATATCTGTGTTTTTTTACAGGAGAGTGGAGTAACCAATAAACATAATGATGTAAAGTCTGTGTTTTTAGATAAACAGTTTTAATTGTTTTATTACAACAATTGAGATTTGTTCTGCCCTAGAGAGTTTGAGAGTTGCTATCATTTCTTTTCTAGATGTGAGTCTCACTATTTCTTTTATACATATATAAAAAAAAAAAAAAAAAAAAAACACAAACAAACAAACAAAAAAACCCCCACATGATCCACTTTAAAAAACCCACTTGGTAATACAACAAATCTAATTAAAGAACACTTCAATAAATCTCTAAAAACTTTTGTCCGATACAGTCCACTAATCGATTAACTTTCAAACTGCCTTATGCTATTACCCTGACATTACTTAGGCCTTATTTGTAATTTAAATTAGGTCAGACTTCTAAGTTTAACTGATAGCTCACTATCACACTGGTATCACCGATACATGTAAAAAATCTGGTATCTTAAATTCTGTTGGTTTTGGTAGAATTGTTGTGGATTATAGGAGTGATTTATGATTGGAGATAGTGTAACTTCTTTGAAAAATCAGCCTTTAAAGACAGACCCATTTATTAATTTCTTTTATTAATTCCTTGTAGTCGAAACAAGTCAAAATGGGAATTATTTTCTTTTTACTATTTCAATTAGTCATTTACTCTTACATAGTTCCGGTATTTCTATGGCATTAGAGGGCAAAAAGGGCATTGCCAGAGACAATGGAATTCACAGTTGTCTGATGCTCTTCGTAGAATAATTGTTTACAAAAGCCATTTTATTTGTAGATAGCTAAAGCTGTGCGGAATTAATCCCTACCTTTGCCATGCCTTTGATCTAGGAATCACTCACCTGCTCCTAAGAAATTCTGTAAGAACTGTAAACCACCAGGGATTTCAAGGAATTGAGTATGAAAGTTGGAATTTATTGAATTATTATAGAATTTTTTGGCTATTATTTGACAATTTACTCTCTTTCTAAACAAATCAGGAGCAATTCTTTTAGATTTCTTCATTCTAAATAAACAGCTTGCCAGGTTTCCATCAGACTGTCTCAGCTGTTTCCCTTTAAACAGGATTATCTCCGTCTCCTGATCAATCTCTGGGTCAGTTCTCCGCAGTTTCATAGCCCTGTTTTAGTTTCAAGAAAAGCCGTCAAATTTGACTCAAAACCTGAATAGGAACATAGCAGCAAAGGGATTTTGAGTGCTAGAGAACCAGAGAATTTTCATCAATCTTTCAAGGTGTTTTACACAAGCAGAAATGAAATGACATTGGAGTCCAATGGAGTACAACCTAGCTGTATTCTATCCTAAAAATTCCTGCTTGAATAAAGCTTTTTAAAATTTTTTTGAAAGAAAAGAGGAAGATTAAAAAAGAATCCATACTTTAATACCAGAAGACTAACAATCTTCCCTCTCCACATAATACCAGATAACTTTTGTGATGTTTATACCTTATGAGAGCTTTTTGTTGTTGGCATTTGTGGATACTAAGGTCTGCATGAGTCATATTTTAAATGTATAAACAACTTAGATTTTCGGGGGGGGGGGGGGGGGGGGGGGGGGGAAGCTGGGAATTTCAAAAGTACTGACATCTTAAGTAAAAACCTAAGTCTGATTTGGTTCAATATTCTAGATTTTCTCTGTTTCTCCAGATTACTCACAACTTCCCATTCTTGACCTCCTGATCATTTCCTCCCATGCAGAAAACAACATCCCTGTCTCACATTCTGTCACATGACCTTTTCTCCTACACAAATCTATTTAATGTAATGGGTCAAAATTCTTTTAATGACTCTTATTAGAATTTACACTTCCTTCTGTGAACTCAGAACCCCCCTCACAGTACATTACTCCTTTTCTTTTTTTTTTTTTCTTTTTTTTTACCCCCCCCCCAAGGATTGAGTTAGTGCCTTATTATACTTCTGGGCATCATTTGGCTCTATCTCATCTGTATCAGCTGCACTGCAGATAGCTTGAGGTTAAATTCATTGCCCAGCCATATTTCTGATTTGCAGGTACTTAACTGGCCTGAACACAGGATAATATCACTTTTAAAAAAGAGAATCCAGGGGGTTTTTTGGTACACTGTGGAGGCAGTTGCATTCAATGTGAATGTGCCTCAATGGTCTTTTTTCACCAGTTGAGTTTTTTGTTGTTGTTTTGTTGTTGTTGTTGTTTGTTTGTTTGTTTTTGTTTTGTTTTGTTTTGTTTTGCTTTTTCCCCACCACTTTGTGTTCCAGCCCAGTGCTATCTGCACCAAGAATATACATATTGTGTATCCTTTTATGTCACACCAGATACCTCGGAAAATGCTTACAGGATGACCAGTTTTAAAGGAAAAGGAATTTACTTTCTATCTTTAGAAGGACATTGAAGATTCCTTCATGCAACATTTTATGCATAAATATTGATGTTTTATTCTGATTTAAATACTAAAGGTGCTATTATTCTACTCAAATAGGCAATGACAATTTTATAATATATATTCACCATATGCTGAAAAAGATGACCAGGAAAATCATTGAAAGGGATGGACTCAGACTGAATTCATGGTTTGGTTTAGAAGCATTTTGTGCTACATATGCACATTGATAGTTGAGCAGACTTTTCATTGAGATAATAGAAAATAAGGGGAAAACAACATTTAAAAAATATTATGATAAAATTTGGGTATGTTTCCAAAGGCAGGATATACCAGTTTTGTTGTTGATAGCACTGGAGCACTTTTCTTGACTCCCTTGCTGCCCTACAAAGACAAGCCAGAAAAAAACACAACTTTTTCTTAAGCATATAAATTTTAAAAATCCACATGTAAAGAACCTGTGTCTGTGTTGCTTCTCAAGTTCAAGTAACTGGTTTACTAAACTTTTCCGTTTGTCTTCACTTATGAAATTAGAAAATATTGACACATAGACAATTTTACACATAAAGTAGATTTGTCAAGATATGATAAAAGCATTTGAAATGTCATGTGGATAAAGTTATTATTAATGACAGCAGTTCTGCACCTGGGTATAGAAGGTGTAAAAACACAGGTGATTATTATTGGAAAAAAAGAAAAAACAGGAAGAAGTTTTTTTGCAGTGAGAGTGGCACAGATTCCCGAGAGAAGCTGTGGTTGCCCCTGGATCCCTGGAATTGTCCAAGGCCAGGTTGTGTGGGCCTTGGAGTAAATTGGAATGGTGAAAGCTTTCAGGAAGTTTGGACTAGATGACCTTTAAACAATAAACTATTTTATGATTCTGTGATGTTTATCTGAATTGCATATATATTCCATATAAATAGCTACTTGGAATCCCCAAATAAATAAAAGACCGAAAAATATTCAAAATTAGGCAAGAAAAGTTTTAGCTTTGAGATTTAATTTTTCCATTGGGGAGAAAAAGAAATAAGTTCCTATTGAAGACAAATTTTGTCTGTTTGCCTTTCTATCCTCTTTAAAATTCTTTTTAAGCATTTTTGGATCTTGTCCCAGTATTTATTGTTTCACAGAGAAATTGATTCTCAGCCACCAAGATGAGCAAGGTACATAAAAAATGTAATTTTTCTTGCATAAGCTATGGATTACTCTTACCAATTTAGCACTCTAAAAGGTAATAAAATAATAAATGACTCTCATATCACCTCACAGTTGGTAGAGTGACAGCCATCTGAGGATCCATCTTCATTTGAGGAAGATTGTTTTTGTATAAATGTTCCAATGCAAAAACTTTATCTGTGTTACTCTGCCTTATTTCTTTTCATTTAGTTCTGTATAGGATCTATGGCTATTATCTTGATGCATTTTTATTGATCTGCTGAAGTCTCTGACCCACTCAGTTATGAGACATTGACTTTTTGACTTTGTTTTTCTTCCCAGATGGAATTAAGGGAATGTAAATCCTGGGTCATTGCGGTTAATTTCAGTTTATTTGTGTCCTCATGGCTCTTCAGTTCAGCCTAACTGCTTTCATGTAGAACCTGGTATTTCAGTCTCTAGTATTTCCAAGCAGAAATCTTAGAGACTTTAGTTTAGACAATTTTGTGTGAATCTATCTGGAACTGGTCTGTATTCCCAATAATTTTGCAAAAAAATGTTAACTGATTTTGTTGTTATTGAAAGAAAATAAAAAGGAAAAAATACCCATCAAGAAATAACAAAATTTTCTTCCAACAAACAATGTTACTTGATATTTTATGAAAATATTTTCTACTGTGCTTCAAAGATAGCCATGGAGAGGTATTTAGTAGATGTTTCATCTTAATTCTCTGGCATTCAATGGGATGAAACAAGATAATTCTGCCACGAAAGAGGAATATGATGGCAGTTTTACATTTTAAATGCGAAAGTCAAAATTCTGTTAAAATTTTCATGTAAATAAAAAGGCAAAGGAGGAGCAAATCTCTTTTTAATGCTGCTAAAGTGGTATTCTTAGCATTTGGTGCACTGTAAATTCTCTTGGGGGGGGGGGGGCGTTAGTTCAGTATTGAGTTTTTTTAAGAAAAAGCCAAAAAAAAAAGGTTCCCATCTAGTCAGCAAAAGAAATACCTTTTAGTGGACTAGCAGTGTGAGAGGAAGCTATAATGTATTAACATTTTTCCCCTTAAATGTCATGGTGGAGCTTACAGCAGTCACGTTCCACAAGCAGAATGGGAAAATGTTTAAATATCAAAGGTTTTTAGCATGACCTTCAGACTTAAAATTATGAGTTCAAAAACAGAAAGAAAAAGATCAGAGAAAACAAAAATGCTGAAAATAGATAGGGCTATGGGATCTACCATGTTACAATTTAAACCAAAGAAACAAGAAAAGCAACAGTATACCTTATTACATCACTCTACGCTGTTACTTAGATTATTTTTCACTAATTTTAAATATCCCTTCAACTCATATTCCTGACTTTCAAAACTAACTCTCTTTGAGCTGTCAGTTGAGTATGTTTTGGACATAGACATTAAATCCATGCATGCATATTTAACCTACTAAATAATTTTTTCTGGCCTTAGTTACTTAATTCTATTCTTGTGTTCTCCATGATATTTGCAACAGAGAAGTTTAGAGAAATAAAAGTTGTCCTAGCATTTTTTTTTTTAAATAATAAAAAACAAAAACACTGCATTTTATTAAAAAGTTCATAGACTTACTCAGTTAGTTGTCCGTTTTCCTGGATAATAAAGCAAGTTTGTGAAAACAAAACAGAAGAGGATTGAGGGTGATATTTAAAATTCCTTGCTTACAAAATGAAGCCTCAATTAAAAGCTTGATAGATGTCTAATTTTCCCAGACAAAACTGAATTGCTTTTTTGCTTTTTAAAAAAATATTATTAATAATTGTGGTTAAATCATATTTCCAGAAAAAAAGCCTGTAAGTATTCCATGGAACTAGATGAATATTATACTTTAACTACAAATTCAAATTGTTTACATTATTACATTTCATTGATTTGAAGCACTATCTCCCCAGATATTCAATCTCATTTAATGGGTCATCTAGCCTCTCATTAAAAAAAGAAAAAAAAGAAAAAAAAAGGAAAAAAAGAGTTCCTGTCCCTTTGGCAATACTTCCCATTAATTTCTGTGGAGAATTCATCTGAAAACAGCTTGACCAGGAAAAAAAATTACATAGATCACTGCAAGATTAAACATATGCATTTCTTCTTTATTTTAACAAACACTGTCTTGGAAGGAGAGATGCATGAAATCTTTCAAATTATTCTTTTTTTTCCCCCTATATCATAGCGAAAACAATCCCTTAGACCTTGAAACACACCTTGAAATTATGTGTTTCTAAAATAATTATGTCATTTACTGCTACTGGAATAATATTTGCCCTGAAAGGTGATTCACCTGAAAGGTGAATAAATATCCAGAGAAGACTGTGGAGGGGGAGAAGGAACTCAGCTCACATCCTTTCTGGTATTAGTCTGTTCAGTGAGTGAATGGAAAAGCTGATACTAACAGTACACTATAAATTAGTACATCTGCAATAAAAGAATTTATTTTCCATTTTAATTGCTCGGGAGATGTTCTGCAAATGTATTTCCATCTCAGGTGCTGGCTAGTTCAATGATGTGCACTACAGGGCTCATGCTCCAGTAAACTGGTGAAAGATGTTAAATGCAAGAACAGCATTAAAGTTATGTCTGGTGGCAGTATAAATGAAAGTCTCTCACTATTCCCCTGTAACCTGCAAAGGAGTTTCTAACTCAGCTGTGACATGGGCACTCAATTAAAAAGACTACTGCACGAGTCAGCAGGGAGCTACCTTAAATAGACTTTGATTTTTGGGCTTGTAAGGGGACACGAGTTTTGGTTCTGGGGGATAAAACTGTTGTTGTGGAGTATGTATAGGAAATACAACTTGTCCAGATTTGTTGCTTTTTTTGGTAAATTCTGTGTTAATCATGTTTATATCTCTGTATCAGAAATATCTTTAATATACATTACCACTAATCTGTAACTATTGTAAACTGTCCATCCTCTACCCCAAAAGAAATGAAATCTGACACAATTTATACTACATTGCAACTTTTGCTGAGGAAATTAAATTAAATATGAAAATCTTAATATGACTTAATTTAGAGTATTTGAAGTCCTGATGATTATTGATTATGACATCTATGCATTAGCTTTTTGAGAGCAGGAATGTTTAGTTGCCAACATAAGTGTGCCTGACTCTCTTCACATTCCCTAGGACATAGGAGAGAAATTCAACTGATGTCCACAGAGATTTACATTTGTGCCAAGCCATTTGAACTGTGAGAAAACACCTTATTGTGATGCAATTAAGAGCTTTCTTAACATTCCACTGTGGCTGTAGATAGAAACTGGTGTGTACAAATTACAAGCCAGAATTAGAGAATTCTGACATAAATCCTCATGTTTTCATATATATATATGTGTGTGTGTGTGTGTGTGTGTGTGTGTATCTCTCTGTATAAAGAATAAATACATGTATACACAAGAATCCTTCAGACAGAGCAAGCTGATGAAAATTGTTCTCATTTCCAGTCCAGTGGGAACCCAGAAACTAAGCATTTTCCAGGGCCAAAGGTATTTTGTGTATCACATGAGCATGAGTATTAGTTGTTAGAACAGGTTGTGGGGGAAAATAACTGTTCTTGTCCCCATTCTGTACATAATAATAAGCATTATGTGGATATAAGAGCATGCCATCCTGCTCTTGAATACAGCTCTTTACACATTACAATTGGCTGGCAAAAGTGATGTTTTCATATGCAAAGTAAATTTTTGTTTGCAATCTGCCTCATCTGCCAGTAAAATGTCCCTCTGTTGCATCATATCCTTTGGTTTCAAAATTATATTGATATCAATGACTTATTAAAGAAATAAGAAATAATAAAGAAAGGGGTCACCCAAAAAGAGGAAGTAAGATGAGTCTTCCTTGTCCTGACCTTTCTACCTTTTCAATGCATTCGTGACAAAGAATCCTTGGTAGAACTTACAGTTTCCTGTGTTCAATGGGTCCTTTAAGCAGGAAATCTGCAGCTATCTTATGTCCTATTTACCACATTTTGGTGTTGTTTTTTTTTTTTTTTTTTTTTTACAAGCACAGCTACATAAACATAAAGTTGACAAGCAATGAGTTACTAAATCCAGGACAGCTTATCTAAGATCCGGCTTCTGTTAACTGTAAACAAAGTTAACAGAACAAAGTTCAACTCTTTCAGCAACTTATTAACTTTCCTAAAAATCCCTGATTCTTCAAATTTAATGTCTCATCAAAAATCTCTAAGTTTAATTATTGACCATTCTTGCTTAGAAGTTACATTTTACTTGCTTCAGTGACTGCAGGTATCAGTAAAGAAATATTTAGCTGCTTTTAAAAGTCAATTGTATTCTTGCATAATTACGTGCTCTATTTTCTCATTCTTAAGAAGGAGAAAATGTTTTTATTTTTGCACAATTCGAGAAAATAACAGGCATAACTTCATGAAACTAGGGAGTTTTTTTCTATTTATTGCTCAAAACCACAGGAAAATATGAAATTAAATTGCCATTTCATGCCGTGTGAAAGCCACTGAGAGTCTTCAGTGGCTGATAAAGAAGAAAAGTTAACCTGTTGTGTGTTTTCTATCCCTGCCCTGAGCTTCATTTATCAGGCAGACACCACTGTGCTCAAACTAAGGAGCTCCTTGTGTAGAACCGTTCAATTAACAAAGCAATTAGCTGCTGTTTGTAAAAAATATCTATACACCTAAGAAGAATTGGCAGGATGGGACAATCCACATAAAACTCATCAATGGCACCATGTTAGAAATCACATTCTGCAGCTGATTTTGAGAGGAATCTCTTTTTTTCGGGGGGGGGGGGGGAATAATTAGGGTTCTACTAATTTCTGTGAATCTTGACCTCCAGTCTCAATTTTTTTTTTTCCTATATTAATGGTTAATGTTTTTGGTGCAGAGCTTTGCAGCATGTGAAAACATTCTAGGTGCTGTTTATTAAATTGTGTCGCATGGAGTAATTTATAAAATAAATTATTTGCACACTACTAATTCTCATAGATTACCCTGGGAATTTTAAATTTAAAATGAGTCCTCAAATCCCACCTGATTAAATATTTCATCCACTTGATGGTTTTCTTTCAGAAGATTATGCTTAGTGAAAGAATGAGTAAATATTTAACACTTTTATTATTATTTAAAGAGGGAAATGTGATCTTTATGTGAGGTAAGAGAATTCTTTACTACAACAAATTTTCTTTTCTGTGCTTCATATATAATTATATATATATTCCGTAATTCTGAAACTGTATATTCTATATGTGTTTAATTTGACTTCCTTTCTCCCGGATGATTGACTATATTTTAAAGTATATCATCAACCAGGGGTAAATAATTCTAAAAACAAATAAATTATTTATGTTTTACCCAAAAGATACACTCAAAAATCTGAAAACTCAAACCAGTTGGTGTAGATTTCTTCAGATTTTCAGTCTTACATACTCTATATATAATTATTTTATTGCATTTCAAAATACTTAACACTTTTATCTACATGAATACATTCTTTTAAAAAGATAAGTATGTCTTCTTTTAAATGAAGTCCTGGAATAAGTCAAACTCAGGAGGAAAAGCTTTATTTTTTATTCTTATTAGAGGTGTTTTTTCTCTCCCATGTTTACTAGAAAGGTTTTCAGGACTGATGTGACAGAGTTCAGCAGCAACACAATTTGAAGTATATTCACTACTGCTAACAGAACGTTGTTGTGGTAAAAAAATGAACCCCAGACTATTTTTAAATCTAAATCTGAGTGAAAATGACACATAATAATGATATACACACGAGAAAGAGACACAAAGGCCCTTTGAGCAATACAAATGTAGCAGAGAACCTCAAAAAATGCTACAACAAAAACACACAGGTTAAAGATGAGAGATTTTTACACCAGGAAACGTTGTCCTTAAAAATGAATAATTGAGTAAATGACGCAAGGTGATCCCAAGGCAACTCCCTCTGTTAAATTCATCTGTGCTTTATCTTCCTTTGGAAACCCAAGAGTCCAGTCAAGGGCACCCCCAGAGTACAGCCCACCACACCTGCTCTGCTCTTTTGTGGTTTTATTACTGCGCACCTGAAATATTCGGCTTTGACATCCTCATTTTGAAGAGATGCTGGGAGACTTTAATCCCAAGGTTCTTGGCTTAGGTAGGATGTCTTCACTTGGACAACTTGTTTTATAGGGGAACAAAATTCAGGTTATTTTAGCTGAATGAACTAAATTTTAGCACTTAAATTTTAGCATTTCTGTTGTCAGAGCCTCACAAAACCAGACCTAAACTCAATACACCAGGCAAAAGTAACAAATCAGTGAACCAGACTCACATTTCAGATCCTCTAATGGGCATTTGTGGCAACGTCACCAACATAGTGATGCTTTTGCTTTATAAACAACTACCATAACAACAGAACTATTTGGTGAAAGGTTGGATACAATGCTTTTTTTTTTTTTTTTTTCCTAATTTCAAGCCACCACCTGAACATTTTCAACTGCCTCAAACATACGTTCCAAGACAATTAGGCAAGTAAATATTGTAAAATATAAAATGAAGACAAATCTCCCTTTGGGTGTGATTTTCTTACCCATGCAAACAAAAATCTTGTATCGCTACAGAGGGAGCTACCTCATGCTTACTAGCAACCCCCTTTTCTTACACAGAATTCTTACTGGCTTTCTAGCTATCCTTGGGTCTTTTAAATTATCCTGACTGATCTGAAAACACACACACACACACACACACACACAAAAAAAAGCCCCAAAGCAACCTAATACTTAATTTTGCACATCTATAAGATAAGGCTTTCTCAAAACCAGCAATAAAAAGATTAGACATTGTAAATATATTTGTGCTTTAAAGTGAAAATTCAAAATGACAGTTAAACTGAAACCCACTTTATTTAATTTTACTCAACGTGTAAACTTTCATCTTAAAAGTGTCACTAAATATCAGACTCTTAAATATCAAACTGTGACTCAACTACACGCTTTTCTGCTAATATGCAGCAATTTAGAGGATTTTAAAACGGGGACTATGAAGCTTTTTAAACCAAGTTCCCTGTAGGAAGTTTAGTCCTTACCATTTTTCATTTTAAAGTGAAAAGCCATTTCATCAGCCCAGTAATATTATTCTGCTTTGGCTCCACTCTTCGTGCCTTGGTGTTTCATTTTGATGAGCACTGGGCATGTGCGGACTACATTCCAACCTGAAATTCTGCAAGAAAATGTAGTGAATGACCATGCTGATTTATTTATTTATTCTTTCAGTCATTTATTTACTATTCTTTAAAAACTTAGATACTAGCAATTGTGGAATTGTTTTGGATAATTGTTCTCAGGTTTCTGCAGCACTCCCAAAAAGTGTCAACAGATTCTACTCCGCTGGGACCTCTCTGAATTGTTAAGACAAAAAATGTCTATTCTGACAACAATGATTTTTAACTTTGAAGTAAAACAGTTTTCTACATTCCATTGAAATAATAATTCTGATAGCCACAGTGCTTCAGGCAAGTGTTAAAAGACAACATAAATTTATATATATGTGTATGTACGTAATTTCCAGATTATATATGGAACATCCCTCACTACTCTAATAGGAATATTCTTTTCACAAATCTCTTAAATGTATATAATAACAACAAAAAAGATGGAAGCAGGCTGCAGTCAGAATTTTTTATGTACAAAAGGTAACAGATGTGTAACTATTTATAATTGAAAGCAGTAGGAAACCCTTTTGACAAGCCTATAATGTTCTTATTGCAGCAGTGGAATATTTTATATGATAAGTTGCATGCAGAATATCATCAAATCATTGCAGAAAATTTCCCACCTCACCATTAACTTAATAAAGGTGTTAAATTATTCTTAATTTAGCCTGTATTCCCTTGTGAGGAATACAATGAGATGTTGGGAAGTGTAAATTTGCATGGAATCAACTTTGTCACCTGAAAGAATGTCACCGAGACACACAAAGAAATCACAGGCAGACAAGAGATTTTCGCAGAGGTTCTTCTGATCCAGCTCCCAGCTGAAAGAGTGGAGAGAAGAGACCCCTTTGTTTATTTTTTTACTTTTTATACATTTGTGGGTCTAGCAGAAGATTGGCTTTTTGGGGTTTCCACCCCTCAGCCAGTGGCCAGACAAATTGTCAGTTACAATTGTTTTCAGGTTAGAAATATGCAAACAAAGGACAGAGAATGAAAAACAAAGGATTTGTTTATATTACTTCTGTGGGAAAGGTAGAAAACTGCTCTAATATTCTACAGTAACTAAAAGATCTGACTCCATTTATGAAAATCAAAAGGCTAATAAAGAAACTCAGAAAAACCAAGGTAACAAAAGATCTATAGGGAGTGAGCTGCATAAATTACCAGACACCCAAGCTGACATATTTACAGGGGCATCTCCAGCATTCTTGGTCTAATCTAGAAGCAATGGAAAAAACAAAATTACCCAACATCCAAAACAAATTAAAACAAACAAGAAAATCCAAACACACCCCCCCCCCCCAAAAAAAAAGAGAAAAGCATAAAACCCAAAAACAAACAGACAAAACCCCCCAAACCAAACACGCAAACAAAAAAAGGGGAGAAAAAAAAAAGCAACCCACAACAACAACAAGAAAAAAACCCCCCAAAAATGTAAAAACATCCCAGTTTGTTAAACCATCTCTATTATTTCTAGTGCTGGATTGAACACAGTAGAGTTAAGGTATTTTTTATTATATTCACCTGTCAGATAGTTTTATCTGGTATTTTTGGGTTTTTTTCCCAAACCTAGGGGGAATAAAAGTACTTTCTTACTAATACAAGCATTCAAAATGTGTTAATTAACAGTATTCTTTTAGAATGCAGGGAATATACTCGAATTTTAAGAGAAACGTGAAATAAAATTAAACATCCAAATAAAGTAAAAGCCCCTCAGACTTTGGCCATTAGAGGGCCAAAGATAAAAGGAACACCATCCTTGGTGTCTTTTTTTTCTGCCAGGAGGGATATACGCAAATTGATACTTAAAAAAAGGTTATGGGTACAGTGCTTTCTTAAGTATTTTTTTCCATTGTCTCTCCTGTTCTTGTGTCTGAACAATTTTTTTTAGGCAGGGTTCC
Organism: Delichon dasypus; assembly: GCA_037837765.1. Taxonomy (NCBI): domain Eukaryota; kingdom Metazoa; phylum Chordata; class Aves; order Passeriformes; family Hirundinidae; genus Delichon; species Delichon dasypus. The sequence goes on along the minus strand of JBBAXF010000034.1, from coordinate 602,589 downwards.
AATCAGAAGTTCCAATCTGTTCTGATTTTATCATTAAGTTAATGGAAGACAAGGAAAATTACCATCTCTTGGGGGAAAAAAAACCAAAATGACCAAAACAAAAAAACCCAGAAGAAAAACAGCCTTTAAAAAACAAAGACTATTTTCTTTACAACATGGTGCAGTACAACACAATCATAGAAACACTCTTCTTTTTTATTGCTTTGAGATGAGACAGTGGCCTCAGAGAACTCTTAAAAGTTTATATTGCAAGATTCAAGACAAATCATAAGAAAACCACCCAAACATGCTCCTCCTCACAGCTGTATTTATAAATGCCATTTGCAGGGTTTTCTGTAGAAAATGTCTACTGGAGTTCACTCCTAGAGCTGTTATGGCTTTGGTAAAAAGAAGCACTTCTGGCAGCACCATTTCACTCCTTTCTGTGCTCCTTTTCCCAAGTAGTTCTATTTCTGACATCCATCGTTGGCTGGTAGAGCCTATTGTGAAAGGTTTTAGTCTTCTGTTTTCAAAGTTCCCTGTGTAATACGGTAGCACCCAATTAAACAGATATCTATGTGCATTTATACATGCTAGTCAGAGTAAATTGCTCTATTTTCCTCCTTTAAGATTTCATCTCTGTATGTCATGGTTTAATCAGAGAGGAACTGAGCACCACATAGCCTCTGGCTCACTTTTCTCCCTCCAGCAGGATCAGAGGAAGAGAACTGGAAGAGTGAAAGTGAAAGAAAACCTTGTGGGTTGGGATACCACCAGTGTAACCCTCGACACAAAGTTTAAAAAAAAAAAAAAAAAAAAAAAAAAAAAAAAAAGGAAAAGAGAAAGCAACCACAAAACCACAAAACAAGTAAAATGACACAAAAATAAACAATGGAAACAAAAATGATAACAACAGTGGCAGTGATGAAGCTGCTGAAAGGAAATAATAAAGTGAGATAAATTAAACTCCAGAAAAACAACTGATACAAATGAAAACCAGAAATGAAAACTCACCACCAACTGGCTGATTCCCAGGCAGTTCCCAAGTAGTGCCCTCCCTTCCAGCCTTCCCCCAGCTTTATACACTGGGAATGACACCGTGTGGTCTGGGGTATCCCTGTGGTCAGCTGGGGTCAGCTGTCCTGGCTCTGTCCCCTCCCAGACCCTCATTCACCCCCAGCCTCCTCAGTGATGGAGGGAGAAGTCCACAAGTCTCTCCTCGTTGAGAGATACTGAATTAGAAAACAAGCTTAAAGCCTTTTCTCTTTTCTATTTTTTGCCTTTCTTTGGTAACTTTTTATTGTCTTTTATGAACAATACTTTTTTCTAAATGTTAGCAGACATCAGACATTCAGAAATGACAGATGGCACAAATACTTTTATTAGTGGTTAGGGTTTGATTTTTCTGGGGTTGAGCAAAGGAGGAGAGGTGGGAGAGGATGTGCACACATCTCTCACAAAACAAGAGATTCTTGTGTTGCAAAGGCGACCTTAGCCAGAGGCATTTTACCCATTAGTAGCAGACAGGGTGGGAGTTCCTTTGTGCTGATATACATGAGGTCCTCATGGAGGAGAAAAGTGTTGCAGGCACAGGGGTGACAAAGATTTTTCTGCCTGGATCAGCAATGAGCACTGTCATCCTCTCACTCAACTGCAGATAGCTGTCGCCTGTACAAATCGAGCAAAATCCATCAAACATTTATATTGTAGACATGCATTTAAGCTTGAAAAACAACTTTATGTTCTCTGGACTGGCCTCCTAAATAAATGCAGGCCATGAAGTTAGGCACATATAGTGACTGGAGAGTTTACTCTTCCATTTCAGTTCACCACATTTCCCTTACATCTGATTTATCCATCAATAAATCAAATGTACAGATTAGACAAATCACACTTGCTAGTAACAGTTCCTGTAGCAAACATCTTAATCCCATTTCATGCTTTTTATGGAGTGCTATTAATTTTTTGCCTGACTCTTGTTACTCTCTGGGAATGCGAGACACACATTAAGAAAATATTTATTGAAGTTAAGTAGTCATTTTATTAAAAGTGGGCACGGATATATATAGACACTGAAGCCAGCATTTTGCTCTGCATGCTCATGTTACCTCTGGGGAGAAAAAGTAAACACCATTATTAGCTTATTTAAATTCAGAGATAGCTGTCACAGAGATGAAAAATGTGAAACTCTGCAGTCAAAAAATAAAAAAAGAAGCTATACCTTCACAAAGGAAATATTTTTGAGCTCCAGGGCTCAGAATACCCATGAATTTAATTACTTTTGTTGAAGCAAAGATTGAGAAATTTCTTTTTGGCATTTCATATCCCATGATCATAGGAGAATTACCTCCTGTCGAATATAATGTCCCCAGTAGTACATGCACCAGGACCTAATAACAGTCACAGAAACTAAAATAGAGGCATCCAATTTTCTTTACTTTTTTTTCTTTCCCTTAGAAATACACATTAAAGAAGTAGACGAGAGTCTTTAAGCCCAAAGATTGTCATTTGTTCATGTTTGGTACTGCTTTATCACTTTCAGAACCAAAGTTTGCCAACTCCTTTTCCTTTCTGCCTGTATCTTCAAACCCATTAAATCATGTAATAATTATGAAACATTTAATTTGGTAGGAGCAGGGCAAGGGGAATGGAAAGGGGAACGGAAAGGGGAAGGGGGCATCCCATGCCTGGAAATGTGATTTACTGAAATGCTGAACAGTAACATTTTTAGAACCCCCTTTTATTTATTTTTATCTTTTGGTTTTGGAGGAAGAGGAAGAGGAAGGGAAAATCCACAGGGGAAAGGAGTCTTTGAGTACATGTGAAACTTAACAGGTTTGAATTTCTAAAGCTTTATTTATTTGTGTGTGCTGTGATCTTACCTGTGAGGAGAGTCCTGTACCAACCACCATTCTGATCTGAAAATGTTTACACAGGTCCTACAGTTGCTTTGCATATATTGTAAAGGGTCTCGGAAAACCATTAATTAACATTTTCCATGGTGAGACAACAGCAATACATTTTGATCCCTGTTGTGATCCTTTAACAGTAACTACAATGTGTCTGGTTCCGTCCGGCACCGGGCGGGAGATGACCTCTGGCTAGCTCGAGTCAACACAGCCACAGATGGTCCCAGTTCGTTTTGGCTTCTCGGCTCAGCAGCTGGACCCCAAAAGTGTGACAGCAACAGCAGCAGAAGAGAAAAGGCTGGCTCTCAGCTTTGCTGGTTAAAATATGTTTATTAGCTCCAGAGTTGAGGAGCAGAGAGGCTCAGAGCTCCGAGCTGAGTGGCTGAGAGGTTGGGAGACTGAGTGGCTGAGAGAGTTTTTTCCTCCCTCCTACCCCCTATAAGCAGGGGAGGGGTTCCAGGGAGGACATAACAAAACAACAAATCAGGGAATTCAGGGGGTAACAAGGTGTGCCCACCCCCAAGCCTTGGACCACTAAAATCCAAAGCTAAAGGAATTCCCCCCAGGGGACCTATCACCTGAAGCCCTCTCCCTGAGATTTCGCAACCTGGGAGGGCCCCTCAAAGTGATAGACAGGCTGCCCCAGAGCAAGGGGGGTTGGGGCAGAGGGGATGTTACAAGTCAGGTGAGGAGTGGGAGGACTGACGCAAAACACCTTATTATACAGACAACACAAAAGGGATTCAGAATTGGGGATACAGTGAAATGAACCATAACATAAACTTCTTACATAAACCTAATAAAACAGTTCTGCACCACCACACTACAATAAGGATTCAAAGTGCCAGAGGGCAGGGATGGATGGGATATGAGCAAGGAATTGTTCCCTGGCAGGGTGGGCAGGCCCTGGCACAGGGTGCCCCAAGAAGCTGTGGCTGCCCCTGGATCCCTGGCAGTGTCCAAGGCCAGGCTGGACACTGGGGCTTGGAGCAGCCTGGGACTGTGGAAGGTGTCCCTGCCCATGGCAGGGGTGGTACTGGACAGACTTCGAGGTCCCTTCCAACCCAAACCATTCCATGATTCTATGACTATGAATATCTTCCCTTTTATGTTCATCACATTCCCATTTTTAGGTACTGAGATGGCTTCCAAAGACCACTTTGGTCCACATTTTCCTGTTCAGCTAGAAATAACTGACTTGTCCTCTGATATCTTTTCCTATGTCCCACAGAGTCTAATGAAGTAGGTAATGAAATATTACAGGTGCCTAAACTGTTCCTGCACCTTTATTTTTCCTCAGGTGGTAAGAATTATTATTCCTGTACCATAAGCTCCATGATTTTAACTGCATCTGACTGATACATAATCTCTGCATGTTGCCAACAAGAAGCATTACAATGCATACAATTTTCTTAAAAAAACCAAAACACGACAACAACAAAAAATGGATTTAAAAAAAAAAAAAATCTACCTGGCTTCTTGTGAGCAGCAGTATGATATTATTTTTGAACACCTAACACCCAGATGATTGACCTCAGACAAGAAAAAATCATAGTTATTTGACAGCTGGAGTTACAGATTAAGTTTTATTTCATTGAGTATCTTCTCATAAGCATGTCTTATAGGCTGAATCAAGGTACATGACTGCATTCAGAGTGCCATCAAAGTATTTGGACAGTTCACTCTACATCTCTTGGACCCACAAAATTGGACATTCCCAGCAGATTCCAGCATGTTCTACCATCATAGGAGGAAAAATTTGTCAGACTTTTACAACTAGCTTTGTTCTAAAGAGCAAAGTGAAAAATAAAAAATAAAAAAGAAAGAAGGAAAATTTAAGACATGAAATCACTTGGTATAATCCTCTGCAAACCATAAATGAGTGAGAAAATTTACCACCTGAATTCTACTTTTAAATGAAAAGGAAAACAGTCTTCTTTGCAGTTAGGACTGGCCTTAACAAGATTTTGATTTTGCTAAACTGCCTCAACTAAATTACCTGTTACTCTGAACATTATCTCAGACTCCATAAATTTGTTCCTTGGTTGGGGACTCATGTTCCTCAGGACTTCTTGTGATTTTACAAGAGCTGGCTTAGCTGATTCCCTCTGTGTTTAGAATACCTGCCCCATCTGTAATAAAACACGGAGTGTTATTTCTTTTTGGACAAATGTCACCACTGCTAGTGTTTAATATTTCAACTCAGTGTTCAATATTTAGAAACTTTGTACCAGTGAGAAATGTGCACTAGGAAAAGAAATCAATGCCATAAAGAACAGGGAGTTTTCCTTACCCAACTTCTGATTTTATCAGTTCTTAGTAGGAAGCTGTCCCATGGTTTTGGATAGCTGGGAGCATGCAAGCGACTTTAGTCTATGCCAGCTGCTAATAGCCCAAGGCTTACTGGGCCATAAGGAGCTAGACGGGCACATTTTTATTTGTCTGCCCTTCCATGGAGAAATGAATTATTTTTTAATTTACTTATCCCATTTTCCAATTATTTGGCCATATCACCATTCCAGTGCCCAGCAAAATGTATTTGTATTGGCAGAGTTGTGCAAAAGCTGTGCTTGCAGTACTGCAAATTCAAATTCCTCCCACTAGCTATCCAATTAAGCAGAAAGAAGTTTAAATTACCAGCTTCTGACTTTATTTATTTATTTTTACAGAAGTCTAGTAGTTAACCACGTTTAAAGTCACATGAGTAATAAGGGAATATATACTGGATCAAGCCACAAAAGACATGGGGGAAAAAAACCAGAATAAGAGAAATGAGAAGAAAAGAAAACACATTACCATTGGAAAATAATTTCTTACTTAATTATGATCTGATTCAGTGACTTATTAGACTTCTATTTAAAAAGAAAATCTGATACTTAAGTAGCTATTAAACCAAATTGATCATTAGTTTAGGAAACACAGGTGACCTTTTTATTACGATGCTGCTTCCAAGTTATGTAGCTTTAAATAGATCTCTCTCTCTCCAGTAACCCAACTCAGTGGAGCCAGCTACACATATAAAATATTTTGTGTGAATAAGAAAAACAGCTAGAGCATGCTCTGCAAAAAAAGAATTGATCTAAGCTGCTTAGGGATACTCTAGAAGAAGCAGTGTCTGCTTTCTGATATCTTGAGAACAGTATTGGCTGCCTGGCCTCTGGGAAAACAATCCTTCCCTAAACTTTAATACTTCTAATTTTTATTATTTTTTAAATACGCTTGCTACATGCACACTGATTTAAAACTTCAATTCCATTATTAATGTCATTAAAAAATACAAGTTCTTTTCAAGATGGGTGAGCTCGTAATGATCACAAGTGGAGAGTATATATCCATTTGTAGCAAAATGTATGTTTAATTTAATCAAATCTAAGCAAACAACAACAACAACAAATTAACAGTCCACAACATCAATGTTATATGTTAAATTCTACCTAAAACTCATGAAAAAGGCAACAAATCTTTTTTTGACACCTGCCGAAATTTTAAATTTTTTGGATAAATGTCTGTCAGTAAGTAAAAGGTTTTAAATACTGAAAGACACATAAAAAAATCTTGATTGCCTCAGCCCTGTCTAAGTGACTGAGTCTATGAGTAAAATGTTCAAAACAATTTTGATGTCTGAGCTATTTGACAAAATGTTACTCAGGCTGTTGAATCAGGAGTCCATTTCCAAAATCACAGCACTTGAACAAGCAGAGTTCCTTTCTGTAGAAAGAAATAAAAATTTAAAGTTTTGACTTTGTTGTTAATTTAGGGTTAAAAAGAAGATACATCACAGAATTCAGTATTTATGAAAAAAAGCCGTAATAACTTTGCAAATAAGATACTTGATTCTTTAGTTTTAAATCTTTTGACCTTCCTCCCTCCCTCCCTCCCTCCCTCCCTCCCTTCCTTTTGTCAAGCAATATTTACATATTATATCAAGATTTACATGACTATGTATAGGCAAGATTTTTTCAGGTTTATGTACATTTCCTCTGTCCATATTTGGATTCTTTAATCCCAGAGGAGATGCAGTTGCTGTTAGAAATATTAAAATAATTTCCAGAAACATATCATTGATTAAAATCTTATTAGAGTAATAATGTACTCAGCAAAAAATCTGATGTCACTTAGAGAGTCCTAAGTAAATAGGACAATTTATTACAGGGGAAGTTTTCCTTTAGTTTAATTTACAATTTCTACTGTTCATGTATCTATTTTTAAAAGAAAGAACTTATGAGAAATTAAAATAGGAAATGGGAACTTCATATAATAGTCTTATATTACTCAGAACACTGTTCTGTTCTAAAAATATCCAAATAGCCTAAAGCAAACTGGAAGGATTCAAGAAGTTGAAAAGAAGGCTATAATTGGAAATTTAAATTTTCTAACTTTGAAATTGTAGCAAGATGGACTACACAGAGCAAATTTGTCTTTTACAGAATCCCTTATTTTATACTCCCAATTATTTAATCATTCATGGTATGAGAAACTCCCATGGTCCAAATTTTCAGAAAGAGACAGTTTAATTTTTTCATTAATTATTTGGTCTTGATTTGCCCAAAAGACCAGTCTTTGAGAAAAAGATCTCCCTCTTGTAAGCTTGTTTTTTTCATAAAGTTTAACTAATTAGATTAATCTTATACTCAGATTTTTACACCAGCTTATAATTTATAACTTAATGCCTTGAGAAACCATGACAGCTTCAGACTGACTTTGACTCAAGATTTCTCTGTAGGATGCAGACCAAACATGACCATTTGAAAATATTCTAATTATACAGACCTTGTAAAAGAAATGCAAAAGAGAATTTGTTTAATAGTGGTTTTTGTTGGGTTTTTTTTTTTTTTTCAATTATGACTACTAGAATTGAATAAAAAATGTTTTGAAATTAACATTATTTTTTATTTCTCTCATAGATTCATCTTAACAAAAAACCCCTGCCTGTTGGCTTATTCTGCTTTTTCCTGCTTTGCCAGAGGCAAATGTCTCACCCACACAGATGGGTGTATTTCATATAAGACTGCATGAAATAGAAAATTTTTATCACACTGTAAAATTATATGATATTATATAAATACATGTAATATTGTATAATTCATTGGCTTCATAGTTAGACCTTCAAGGAAAACCTCGTGGGCTGGCATTGTCAATGGGACTAGAGTAACTTTTTCTGATTCTGCATCAAAATTAATGGCAGTTGTTCACACTTTCACCCTTTGGCAGTGCATGTGTATATACAATACAAACAGATATTAAGTAAGCATGTGTAGACTAAAGAGGCATGGGTTAATTTTTTTTCCTTTAAGTATTTTTTAAATACAAGAAAAAAAATCCAGCTTAGCACACCGTACTTGATGTAACTCTCTTTGTACCTTTGCCTTAAAAGAAACATATATTGCAGTGAGATTCATTTTTACAAAGGGTCATAAAGTGTCTCCTGGTACTGTGTGTCAGGTAATACATTATTAGATACAATTTATTTATTATTACATAATATATATTATAAAATGTGTTTCTATTATGTATTTATTGTATTTTCTTTTCAATTATTAAATATATCATTATTAATTAATAGGCTTACATTTTCACTACAGTCTTGTTGGACATAAATAGAACATTTTAATACCCTTCTTTCATCTCTGATGTGGAGAACGGAAGACAAAAAACTTTGGACATATGAAGACAGGTTTCTGATTTACATCTTAACCTATGGGAAGATATGGATCCTCATGTCTCATGGATTTAAGATCATTTTCTTCAAAGCTTGCTTCACTTTTGTGTTTAATAAACTTATACAAGGAAGTCCGTGAATAAAAAGTCATGGGTTTTGGAGGGTCGTAGCTATCTAAGTGCAGGGGACTTACCAGGATTGATCACAGAATTGTATGGACTAGAAAGAACACACAAAGTTGTGTTATTCAAAGCAGGGATTAACTTCAGATTGGAATTAGCTGGTCAAGAATTTTTAAAAAAAAAAAAAAAAAAAAAAAAAGCCTCTCTATGAGCAGTTCCAATACCTAATCATCCTGACCTTGAAAAGGCTTCTCCTTAATATACAGATCCAGTGGAAATCTCCACCTCCATTCCTGCCACCTGTATGCCTCTCATCTCTCAGCTGTGCTGCTCTAAGCCTTATTTTGTCTTCTGCACGGTGTTCTTGCCTTTAGTTGTGGTGGTGCAGAACTGTTTTATTAGGTTTTTATAAGAAGTTTATGTTTCATTTCAGTGTATCCCCAGTTCTGTATCCCTTTTGTGTTGTCTGTATAATAAGGTGTTTTGTGTCAATCATCCCAACCCTCCCCCGATTTGTAAAATCCCCTCTGCCCCTCCCAGATTGTGAAACCTCAGGGAGAGGGCTTGGGGTGATAGGTAGCCTGGGGGGAATTCCTTTAGCTCTGGATTTCAGTGGTCCAGGGCTTGGGGGTGGGCACACCTTGTTACCCCCTGAATCCCCTGATTTGTTGTCTTGTTGTAACCCCCCCCTGGAACCGCTCCCCCGCTTATAAGGTGGAGGAGGAAGGTTCAAATCCTCTCAGCCTCTCTGCTCTCTCGCTTGCTGGCCTCACTGGCCTGAGGTTGGACCAGCTGCAGACTTCCCGCAGCTGGGCCTGAATAAACATCTTTTAACAAGCTGAGAACCGGCCTGTTCTTGCTGCTGTTGCTGTCACGACAATATTGGGTCCAGCTGCCGAGAAGCCAACCAGCAGGTGATAGCCTGCGTGCCCCCCGGACTGGGAACATCTGTGGCTGTGCTGACCAGAGCTAGCCCGAGGTCAGCTCCGCTCGGTGTGGGGACAGAACCAGACACAGAGAGTGAAATTCAAACTGAATTTAAATCACCCTTAACCTTTTCTTTTTGAAGCTAAACCAACTGACTTCCCATAGCCTTTTCTCAGCATAAACATTTCTGTGCTGATGTCCTTCAACAATTATTTCCAACATGTTCAGACTCTAAATGTTTTCAAAAAGAAGTCAGCACAGCAGGACAAAAAAACCTGTGAGTCTTCATCACCACAAATATTGAGGTAACAGCTGCTCTGCTCAAGTCAACATCTCAGTGATGTCAAATCTGTGCCTGTGCTTTTCAACTCCACGTAAACACGATTATTTGAAGTAGCACACTGTTTCAGATTTCTTGTCAAATACATCGTGCTAGAAAGATGAGGCAGGTTAATCCAGCTATAATACAATTTTTAACATAATAGATCAAAACTGATTTTCTCTGTTACTTATGTGTCTGGGTAAGAATGGGTCTCAGAGATGGCTTTGAAATCATTTGAACAACAACAACAACAAGAAGTTTGCCTTTGTCCTTGTGTTGTGCCATTGTGAGACCCCACCTGCAGAGCTGCCCCAGCCCTGGGGCCCAGCACAGGAAGGAGCTGGAGCTGCTGCAGCCAGGCCTGGGGAGGCTCCAGGATGAACAGAGGGATGGAGCAGCTCTGCTGGGAGGAAAGGCTGCAAGAGCTGGGATTGTTCAGCCTGGACAGGAGAAGCTTTGGGGTGACCTCAGTGTGGCCTTGCGGTGCCTGAAGGGGCTGCAGGAAAGATGGAAAGAGACAATTGCCAAGGGCTGGAGGGACAGGACACAGGGAATGGCTTCCCAGTGCCAGAGGGCAGGGATGGATGGGATATGGGCAAGGAATTGTTCCCTGGCAGGGTGGGCAGGCCCTGGCACAGGGTGCCCAGAGAAGCTGTGGCTGCCCCTGGATCCCTGGCAGTGTCCAAGGCCAGGCTGGATATTGGGGCTTGGAGCAGCCTGGGACAGTGGAAGGTGTCCCTGCCCATGGCCGGGGGTAGGAATGGATGAGCCTTAAGATTCCGTCCAACCCAGCCATTCTCTGATAAAAGAACTAAATTGATAACTGGGAGTAAAATATTGAATCCCAACATACTTTGATTGGGATTCCATTTCCTATCCAGACTGCAAGGGAGCAGATCATCCAATCTTCTTTACTTTGGAAGAATGATTGTTTTTCTGTCCTGACTTCCCCGTTCTTTACACTGCATTTACCTGCATATTTGTGAGGCTAAACATGCTCTTATGTATGATCTGTGATGAGTTTGGGGTTGAGAGTGTGCCCAACTGCTTTTAAACTCAAGGCTGTTCCCCTCTCCTCACAAATTCTCCAGTCTTGACAATGAATTCAATTCTCAAACTTTTGCACTGAATCAGAACAGAATTCTGAGTGTTTTCCCTCTCCATTTATGAGGGTTTATGGGAAGGAATGCTGTTTTAAAAAAATTATAAATGTGAAATTTTCCCTAACTACAGGGTTATTGCCTTTTCTAGAGGATTAAATCCAGGCTACCTCACAGTTAAGGTATAAAGTTCTCTTCACTGTAGGATTCAGCATTGGCAGGAGCTGTCACAGGGTTTTTATAACTGCTGGATGTTTTCAGGGTTGTAAAGGATCTAAGTGGAATGCAGGATAAAATTAACAGATCTCAAGTAATTAGGCAGAGCACGTACATGAGAAGAAGGAGCCTTACAAGCAATTGTTTTCCTGAAGCAATATAAGGCAGAGATGTATGACAGAATTCATATTTTTATCTGTAACTTGTCACTAGTTTTGCAAATGGAACAGATTCCAGATTCCAAATATATGCTATATGACAAATATTGTGTATCAGAAGAATTCAACATGATCTTTCAAAATAATACCCTTTTTTTACCTTTGAACAAGTAATAATTGTAATTAAGACAAGCAAACAAAACCAAAAATAAAACGGTAAAGATATATCTAATGAAACCATAGGGAAATTGCCACTGTTGATTATGTCTTTAATTATTTTGAAGTCTGCATTAATGAAACTGCAAATTGAATTAAGTACCTTAGTCTGCCTCTAGAAGCTGCTCAGTCTGATCCATTAAAGAATACGCATTTTCACTGCAGTAATCAGAGGTTTAAATGGGCTTAATGTAATTATAAGAACCTTTGGAGATATATATTATCCCTTATGAAAATGGATATGCTTCCTAAATTAGAAGACATTGTTTCAGCGTCAGTGTAGGACTATAAAATTACAGCTCTAAGTCTCTAACTATGTTTAGTCATGGGCACAGGGATCCTGTTGAATATAAAAAGAGGCAAATGCAGTGGAAACATATAAGTACAAAAATCACACTGATTATCCCTATCAATACTCTAAAGCATGGCATGAAAGATGAATCACAATTGGCACAATACTTTTAAACAATTCTGAAAATATAACTGTGAAAATCCTACCCCAATTTATGATGTCAAACAAGTGTCAGTCATGTGGCTAATAAGACATTTAGGCTTCATTTTTCACATCATAATCCATACAAATAAATCTGTGCTTCTTTGTATGAATCCAAGCTCCACACACAGAATACAAATCACAATATTCTTTCATGAAAATTGAAATTATAGAGGCCCAAATTCCTGACTTGCTTACGTATCTGCTATTACCTACATGCAAACATTCATGCATGCCTGCATTCACCCTGTGCTAGTGCTCGTAGGATTGCAACTTTCATTTCCTAAACAAGAATCTCAGCAAAGAAATTGGAAAATTTGTGGGTTTTTACTGCATCCATCACACTGGTTTGTCATGGTATTCACCACATAACATTTCAAACTTGGTAATTTGTTTCATTTAGATTAATGTAATGATAACACTAATTTTTCTCTTCTTGAGATATGACTGACTGAATATCTTAAGCATGTGTTAATTTTAATTACAAGCTGTTCTGAAATTTTAACATAAATATTCATGTGGTTGGGGTTAAAGCACAAACTTAAGAGCTTTGCTGGAACTAGGATCTTTAACTAAACTAAGCTCTCCCCACCCATGAAATCAGTCCCCAAGACAGTAAAAACATGGCTATTAGCTCTGTTTGATGTATGCTTTCTCCCTAGGGAGATGTTTACTGGGTCAAAAAGGGACTCAGGGTGCAGCCAAAAAGCTCTTCCAATGTGGAGGTTCAGCCAGAAAATTGCATTTTGCCTTTAAAGCCGCTTGATCTTCCCACTCGAGGTGGTTTTGTCAGGAGCAACCTGCCAGCAGTGTTATCCTTTCCCCCTGAGAAGGTGTGCA